>BPLR01012738.1:0-29968 GCA_021605095.1 Caerostris extrusa | reverse complement strand
AGTTACGTATTGCTAAGTAATTAATTTTATGAAGACATTTTAAAAAAGGGTTATTTTTATTTATTCAAAATAAAGTAACTATACATAAAATTTAAAACAAAAATATTTGATAATTTTTTTCAGTTTGCTTTTATTCGTATCCTACTGGCAACAAAATAAAACTATATGAATTATAACCCTGTTAATTTTTGGCGAATTGTCAGTTCATCGTTAATATCTACAGGGAACACAATGATGCATCACATGCTTAAAAATAATGGAAATCAAATATCATAATTTTTCGGAATATAAAATGTTTGGTAAAAAAACAATTTACCTTAACGGCTATTCAGTAAGCAGCAATATCTAATTTTCACAAATTTAATGGTTATAAAAGATCTTAAAATTCCAATAGTTTACAAAAACCATAAATAAAATATTATTTACAAAACCATAATATTATTTTCTGAACAAGGCAAGGCAAGGCCGGTGATGTTAAGAATGCAACTCAAATCAAATATCGTTTATTTCCGTGTATGTTTTCGAGAATTTGTAATACGGTGGTCGGCTTAGATACGGATCCGCTTATCTCTCAGAAAATGTAGGATACTTTTCAGAGGAGTCAGCAATAACTAAAAATTTGATACAGCATGTTTTTATTTGTAAAGTTTAAAAATTTATTAAAACAAACTGCTTATATTGTTGTCAAAAACCAAAAAAAAAAAACACCTAAAAATGAAATTTTAGCAAAAAAAAAGATAATACACTCATGTCCATAAATTAAGGATAATGAAGTTCAGACAAAGAAAGAGACAGAAGCAAGCTGACTTATTTGTAAAGTATATTTATTAAACAAAAGGTGCTATATGTTTTACATAATTAATAAAAATTATGATTTTTTACTCCCTGGAGCAAATTTCAAAAAAAGAACCTATTTACAAAAAAAACAGTATAACATGGTTAGTATGATGGTTAATAGGAGTATGTCCTCCCGGACGATGCAATACAGGCCTTACAACGCCTAGGCATGCTGAGTATCAAATTATCAATCTGATCTTGGAATATTACACCACTCATTACAATGCCCAATGGACAGGTGGGAGCGAAGGCTGACGGGTTGTAATGTCGGCCAAGCAGTATCCCACACATGCTCTATTGGCTTCAAGTCCGGTGAGTATGCTGGGCCAATCCATACGGGTGATATCCTCCAATTGAAGGCATTCGTCTACAATGTTTGCACGGTGAGGACGGGCGTTGTCATTCATAAACAGAAATTCAGCACCCATCGCGCCCCGAAACAAACGCATGTTGTTCCAGAACGACATCCCGATAGATGTGGCCTGTCATCGTTACACTCTGAACATGCAGATCAGTTCTGAACCAAGAATACCCCTCCCCAAACGAGCTATCCTGCACCACCGTAACGGGTGTCGTTCAATGGTGTTCTTGGTGGTAACGGGTACCTGGCGCTCCATATGAAAGTCCGGCGAGAATCAGACTGCAACCAAACCTGGACTCGTCGGAAAACATCACACAAGACCACTGTTGCGGTGTCCACAATGCATGCCCTCTTACCCAGGTTAACGCAGGCGACAGTGAGTTGCGGTAAAGTGGAACACATCTGACAGGCCTACGCATGAGTATAGACCAATGTGCCCTTAAGCGTCTGTACATGGTCTGGGTCTTTTTGAAACTGTCGTACCGGTAGCTGAAGAGAGCTGACGAGACAAAAATCTGATGCAGTGCTCAGTCTGTTTCTTTTGGCAGAACCTGCTAAATACCGGTCCTCATCTCCGGCGTTGTAACTCTCGGGGAACTGTGCTGTAACATCTACTCACATTACCATCATTTTGGAATCGTTGCCAAAGCCTGAGATGACACTCTGCGATTCCAAGTTCCTCGGATACTTCCAGCTGGGTACGTCCACATTCCAATCGTCCGATAATTCTACCACGTAAAAAATCATCCAAATGCTTCCTTTGTGCCATAACTATGCGGTTATTGCACTGAAAGGCTTTTAAAGCGCTTGTGAACAATTTTACTTCTTTTGCCACCATTCCTTATATACCCTCATTACATTCTCTTTACCCTTTTATACTCGTCATTCTCGTCATTGACGTACTATACACGCCATCTGGTGGTTTTCTGTAATTTGCATATTGTTCTTCAAGATGTGTGTGATAATTCTACAGGTGAAATTTTTATTTTAGAGTTCAATTTCTGTGTGATTCTGAATTATCCTTAATTTATGGACATGAGTAGAATAATGTCAATAATAAACGTTACAGGATTATATGGCTCATATATGGGTTTGAAACTTTGAATAAAAAGTGTTGAAAAGACGCACCTTGACTTATACACTGGTTAGCTTAAATTCGGATGTATACTGTACTTAATTTCTGCAATGTGCAATATTGTAATTTTCACGTGCTTATTTTATTTATTCTAAAAATTCTGATGAAGTAAAAATGAATGCTTCCGCTTTTTAAATATACTGATTAAATAAAACATATTTAAAAAGGGAAGTATTCATTTTATTTAAATGCGAATTTTCCTTTCTTTTCTTATTTTTTGAGAAATGTGACCTGAGCGCTACGGCTGGTGGAAAACGTGTTGGGCTTCCAAAGAATTGTGAAAAAGCGTTGTCGGACTAAAAACCTTCGTATATATGACTAAACTTAGGCTCGAGGAGGAGGGCATGAGAGTACGAACGACATGTCATTTTTGAGGATGTTTCTTCCTAGAATTGTGAAGTGTGTTGTGATGTAGGCCCAACCTTTTTATTGCTGAATCTACTATTATTTATTGTTAAAAAATGGGTTTAGCAATTAACACGCTGGTCTTTGCAAACAGCAACTTTTCAAGGACATGGTTTATTTCTGCAGCTAAAAATGTATCATCTACTCAAATAATTAAAGAACTACCAGTTAAAAAGAAAAAAAATATATTAACTTACATTTTATTTTTTTGCCATGATGGATAATCTGATTGTTCACTAGTTACAGTTTTTTAACTTAAAAGCTATGAATTGTGTTAATACATTTGAAGTTTTGCCAGAACGGTCTCTTACATTGCGGTCTAATGGCCAATTGCCTAGCGTTTTGGCCTTTTTTATCACGCTTCATGTTCGAATCCTGGTATGGATGCTTGTTAATGGTTAGGAATCTACGTTAAATTGTAGGTCCTAGGTGACCGTAGAGTGACAAACCAGACCATCAAATATTTTTCCGTACTAGTTTGGACGTCACTGATTTACGGATTTAGATTAAAAAGGAAACGCTCATCTGATAAACAGCTTGTTGGTATTCTAAACTGTAATAGATCAATTAAAAATCTGACCATCCATGCAGAACCAATGAAACCAATGAAACAATTCTGGGCTATGGATATCATAAATCCATAGCCCAGAATTGTTTTCATTGTTTTTAAAGGAGCAGAGAGTAAGATTTGACTCCTATTATGCTTTTTTCTCAATTAAAAAAATTAAAAATATTCTTCCACGACAAATCCAATTGTAACTTAGCTGGACACGATATCATCAAAAACTTCATATACAGGGAGGCCATAAAAATAAGTTTCCCTATTTAGAGGCATATGCAGCTAAAACTGATGAATAGAATGAAACCAAATTTCATATACAGACTGTGAAAACATGCCGCGATGGTTTCCGCAAAAAAAAATTCTGAAAGTCTGCAACAGGGGGAGATTTTGGCATTGTTGTCACGTATGTCCTATGAAATCTCCGCAATCTAGATTGATTTTTAAATTTCCTAGTTCATACGTTACTTTGGAGCTGATGGAAAACGTAAAAGGTCAATAATTATAAAGAAAGCACAGAAAAGGAATTTTGTCAAGTTCATTATAATGTTCGAATAATAAATGAAATGAATGACAACAACATGAAACTCACGGAAAATAATCTTTTATTAATCAACATTACGGTCCACAAGGCCACATGAAATATTTTCAATGTTCTGATCTTTTCCTATATACAAGATGTTGCCCCCAGTTTGTGGCTATTATCCTTGGATGTTTGCTACAGCTCGCTTATATTCTCTTTCAAGGAAGTCATATTTGTAACGTCACCAGCAAATACGACAGATTTAAAATTACCCCCTGCCGCCAAATGTCACATGGGGAGTGTTTGGGGGAAGTGTTGGCCCTTCCGTAGGAAAACATTGGCTAATAGCTTTATGCTGCATATTTCCAAAACACATAATTGAAATACATACTTGTAAGCCGTTTTTTTTTTTTAGCCATTAAAAATTCTGTACTCAAAAAGGAATATGTGGTTATGTTACATCTTGCATAAAAATTGCAGTAAAATTACAGTTGCATAAAAATTGCAGACGGCGTAGTCGCCGTCTTTGCTGCAATTCCTTAACGACAAACGTTTCCACCATTTGTAGATATATCTCACCAGTAACAATGCAAGTAATAGCACTTACTGTCACATAAACACTAAGAAATTTGACAAAAATCTACCTAGATTGTTCATACTACAAAATGTCTATGTGAAAGAAGCTGCAAAAATCTCACCCATCGATGCTCTTATTTTTCGGAAATCATCTCCCCATGGCTTCCATAGTCTGAAGAAGTCATATAAGAAATTTGATTTCATTCTGCTCATTAGTTTTAGCTGCAGATCTTCTAAACAGGGAAAATTATTTTATAATATTTTGTAATCAGCGATATTTATTATCTATTCTATGAAAAAGAGCTTTATTTCCCTTATAATGGTATGATTTATATTAATTTATCAATATTAAGTATAATTATTTAAGTATATAATTATTAAGTATAATTATTTAAGTATTTTTTTCTTTAAAATTAGTTAATTGTCTTATACGATTTTTTGCATTACTTTCAAGTGAATCAAGCTTCATGGCCTTCTGTTTGTTTTTCTTTTTTTTGCTTCAATGCTGGCCTTTATGCAACTTCTTTGAAGGTCAAAGTTTTCGTCCACTTTATTTGCGTAACAGATCATGCTTCTTCAAGTGATTGACACAAATTGCAACGTTTCATCATCATTTATTCAAGGCTATGCACAACTCTCATCCATCAATAAATACTCTGGAAAAAGACCTGAACAATAAAGAATTTATCTGCACTTATCCCATTGTGAATGTTATTAAATGTTTGCTCATACCACTATAAAGAAACTTTGGTTATTTAAGGAAAAAGTTGTTATTATTAAATATGTATGTAACCATTGTACAGAAATAAGAATACAATTTTTCATTAACATTTCAATTTTCACTGTCAACAGAAGTTATAATTATTAATAGCAATCGAGATCATACATGATCAATGTATTTCTTTCAAATTAGTTAGAAACAACAACAAAAAAATTGTTGATACCACTCTATTTAAATCATACAAGTGAAGATTGTTAACGTTGTCAATCCATCCGAGAAATTTATCTTTTTGTCTATACTAATTCTCAGATTTAATGATTGGTAAGATTTTAGGAACTCAGCTATGTTGGATTTATTTCAATTTTCAAATAATGATTACATCGTGCTGACTTAAGACAAAATGTAAGTTTTAAAGAAGAAATACTGCGCTAACCACAATAAAAGTTGAATTTCATATTGTGGCCGCAATTTATAGCCAACATGCCCAAGAATTGTATATAGGGGCTTGTCTACACTTCAAGAAATCGCATACGTTTCAATGAGATTACATGCTTTTATATTGATAAAAAGAAAATATTCATTTTTTAGCAACAGCCGTTGCACAGAAACACATGAAAGCTATTTTACTCTAAAAGTTTGCAAACTATTTAATTATGAATAAAAAAAAATCTTGATTAACTTAATCACGATTTTATAAGAGAAAAAAATTATAAAATCAGGTTATTGCACATGTTTAATTTTACATTGGTTGCTTCCAATAAATATTAATGACTAATCCTTCAAGTTTCATAAAATCAAACTACTTAATATAGTTAATTTCTAACACGCTATATTATTGGAAAGTAAACTTAATTTGCGTGGGTTTTTCCTATAAAAAAAGTATTTATTTCATAAAATTATTAATACATATAGACTTGCGCTGATAATAACGCGATTATAAATTTAAGTATGTTAATGGAAAATAGCTGTCAACACCAATTGACGAAAAGGTTAATGGTTTATGGTTAATTTTAGCGGTGGTACTTGATCGCGACACGCCATGGTGTTAAGAAAAGTGCAAATTTTAGCATCGATTAAATTTACCTCTTTGGAAAAGATGGGTGGATATCAGTTATTAATTTTATCAGTGCTTCACAGCCTCAATATTAACCTGCTCTAGGAATAGCATTAATTTTAATGCTGCTTGAATTCAACTTTTCCGCAAGGAAGATGTTAATATTACTGTTGATTTTAACGTCTCTTAAATTAAATGCTTTTGAAAGGGAAAGACTGAAATTAGCGTATTATCCAATATTTCATTAAATTCAAATCTCACTCGTAATTTAGTTATTTTTTAACTTCATAAAAATTTAGCATAGATGAAATTTTACTTGTATTGAACATTTCAATCTCTTGATAATTAGTATTTAATTATGGTTATTATTTGGATTAGACATATTTTGTTAATTTTTAAATGATTTTTTCATGATGAAATTATAGATACATATTGTAGAAAATAATTTGTAAATGAATTAGATTAATGATTTAGGTTTACATCAATAGTATGTAACACATATAAGAAATTTTCCTGTATCTTTCGTCGTTCTAATTTATCAAGTTCATTAATATTTTTTCCACACTAAAACTTTCTGCCATGAAATAATCTTTGTTTGTAATATTTAATATATTTTCTAGATGGTTAATACATTAAGAATATCAAACGCATTCTTTTATATATATATAATTATGAAATGCACAATTGCAATTTTCTCATTGGATAAAACCTAAATATATTTCATGACCTGTTCAATCATCTAACATAAGTCTAAAAGGTTTGTTACTTACAATTTCTCATCAGAATTCATGTTTTCCTTAAAAAAAAAAAAAAATAATAAATGATGGAAAAATGTGGAATTATTTTTTATTTACTGAGATAGAAAACGGAAAAGGTAACGAATGGATTATGTGTTGAATACGAAAACGTTGTTAGTATCAGTAATTTAAATCCAGTCAAATTAAGAAGACATTTGGAATTGAATCACCAAATCTACATAATAAAACTATTGAATATTTTTAACGTAAACATGACGATTTAATAAGCATAAGGAACTCGTTTTCTAAATACATGTTTTCTGATAACGAAGCATTTCTTGAAAAAAAAAGTGTATGAACTATGTCATAAAGCATATGCCATTGCAGAAAAATTAATAAAACATTGTCTTATAGATGTGATTTCTTTGCAAATTTAAAGAAAATTTCATTGAAAACATTAATAGCATACCAATTTATGATACTACAGTGGCAAGACGAATAAAAGAAATGGCACAAAACTTATTTTTGTGTCGTTTAAAAACTTCTTCGTTTCGTTTTATGTTGCTTTTAGATAAACCTACAGATGTTGCTGGCTTTGCTATTTTAATTGTATTGGATCATTACGTTTTTAATTCTTCAATCTAAGAAGATATACTTTTTTTGTAAACCTCTTGTAGGAAGAACTACTGGAAGAAATGTTTTAACTTAATCCATGCATGTAGAATATGGACTAAGCTGGGATGTATGTTCACATGTTTGCATTGATGGTACAAAATCTTTATTAGGCTAGAAAAAGGGCTATACGAATTATTGCAGTAGCTCAATTTATTGAACATTCTCATTGTTGTCTTCATCGTTAACAATTAGTAACAAAAAGAATGTCAAAAACATTAAACAGCATTTTGGTTGAAAGGTACAGATATGCTAAGAACTATCTAGTATACATAAAAACCTTATTATTACATGCGGAAGTTTGATAATTATTGTGTGGTAAATTCTTAAATCGATTTTCCGAATTAAAAGATGAAGTTAAAATTTTTTTTAAATGATCGTAAGCGTAAATGTGCTGAAATTTTAAATTATGAAATATGGTAACAGCTATTGGCAAATTTGGCATATATATTTACAACTTTAACTGAATTTAATAAATTTCTTCAAGGCCTTAAAGTTAATATTATTAAACTGAAATATTAAAATAAGTGCTTTAATTTTTAAATCTGAAAAAATTATACAAACTTCATCGTGTCTGAAGCGTGCAGATGTATAATGAATCCTGAACACAGAATGCTCTGTTCAAAAGTTGATCAAAAACTCATATGGTTCTGCAAGAGATGGCTACGGTATATACACCAATGGAATTTTTTCAATGGAAATCCCAATGGAGACGCTCAGGATGGGTGTAACACGTCGTTCAAACTCCTTTAATACATCTTTGGATAACACTTATTTCGCTATGTATTTGACATTCATTGAATATTCTGAGATATCTCACATTCATTAAATAATAATATCGGATATCTGAAATTAATTTAATAATAATCTGAGATATATGACATTCATTGAATAATTAATCTCAGATATTTGACATTCATTGAATAATTAATCTCAGATATCTGACATTCATTGAATAATGATATCGGAACAGTAGTTTACGAATGTTCGACTTTTGAAGTCCGACGTTTTAATCTTAGTTTAATTGAAAAATGTTTATTTATTATTTTTTTATTTTTATTTATTTATTATTTATTTATTTTTTTTGGCATTTTATACTTTTATAATTTTAGATTTTATGATTTTTTAGCGTATTTATTTTATTTAATAGAATTTCATATAATATTTACTTGATTTTTTAAATGTTATGAAAAATAATTTAATATGAGTTACATGACATTGCATCCAAATGATCGATGGGTCCTTTTCAATAAAGAAAATTATTCGCTTTACTGCAAAATATCCCAAAATTTAATTAAAAACGTCCATCTAGTGAAAAACAAACATTTTGCAGCTAGACATCTAAATGACTTTGTCTGAACAGTCAGAAAAATAAATTTCAGATAGTATTTTGGCTTAAGTGCCAAAAACAGGCAGCCGATCGATTGATGGGTCCGTATTGTACGAATTTGGTTCCTGAAAATAGTGTTTTGCTTTATCTAGATATCTGCTATCGTCTGGCTTATTGACCTCCGTTAAATAATATCAATTATCTTATCTTTGGATGTTTCATAGAATTATAGCCACAATTTAGCAAAGCATAGCAATGGTAAATTATGATTCTTTGTCTTTTTAATTTGAAATGTGAAATTTATTTAATATGGGAATAAAAATAAACTTTTGATATTATGCCATGTTATATTATAGTTAAAAGTTAATTAGCTTGAATAATGTTTAAATAATTTTAATTACTTAACGTTTTGTTAATGTACATCAGGGGTTCACAGACTAGCACCATGACTTCATTATGTCTTATGATGCTTATGCAAAACAAATTGTGTTTTTATTAATTATAATAGAATGATAAAAACATAATGATACTAAATAATAAATGCATTTTCTTTATGCAAAAATTATGCAATGATGATCCAGAATATCTTTTGGAGAAAATGGCAAGAAGTTTGCTAAATAAATATATAAACGGCTTAATTATTTAACTATCAACGGTTTATTCATTTTAAAATCATAAAATATCGTAGAACCAAAACATTTCAAACATTATTATATGCATGTACAATTTTGTGTACTTACAATAATAATGTTTGAAATGCTTTGGTGCCACAATCTTACCTAATGCAAGACGTGTTTAAGTTAAAATATAGGCATGATTAAGTAGTTTGTAGACATTAACAGATGATCTCATTTGACTCGCAAGCCACTAGATAAATTTCGTATGTAAATGTCTTTAATTGGCTTGTATTGGCAGTTGGCATCGCACGATGTTAGATAAATGCTTCCAGGACATCGGCTACAGTGGAGGTCAAAAGCATTTCATAATTTAAACGCCTTGTATTAAGTACATGTTTTTAATAGTAATAATTTTTTTTTCCTTTTGAAGCAGTACCACTTTATATAATTTTTTTTTTTGTTAGCTTTTCAAATACGTGAATTTCATTACGGTGTTATAAATAGATTAAAATTATATCTGCAAAATTGGTGAATATAAATCTTCTTAATTTAGGGTTTTTTTATAGTATTACGACAAAAGTATTAAGTAGCAGCGTACCTGACTGATCAAAAGATTATAGTATTGGTACATATTGGGGGGGGGGCATTTCTTCACTTCATTATTACTTTAGTGTTATAATTATGATGAAACCGTTTGAGTTAGGTGCTATACTATAATACAATAACAATAAACTATGATTTTACACATTAATTAATTAAATATTGTAACCATGCTTCCTCCTACCTACTGGCAACAGCGCCCTATATGGTGTCAGTTGGCCATTCTCCCGGAGATGAAATCAGTCGGTCGTTCTGGTTGGTTCAGAATTGGACTGAATGTCAGTTGGCCAGATATTCACCCGGAGATTAAGTATATTTTTTTGCACCCTACGCGTATCCGAGTTTCGGTTTTCCGGCTTAGAAGTGGAGTCCTTATCAGAAGCTTCCATTATCTGTCTTTAAACGTGTTAAATAGTGTATATCTCTAATTGTATATGTGTGGTATTTGTGTGTGTGTGTAAATAAAGTGGTGCGTTCTCAAATGTGTGCCTCAAGTATCTCAACACAACCACACCCAGTTACAATATTAAAAACCCTTAAAACACATAAATTGCTGCGTAATACAAACTTATTACACTAATTTGAGCGAATATATTGTAAAATGTCCTTTTATTTAAAATTTTATCTTGTATTTTTGTAAAAATAAAGCATTGAATAATTTTTCTAACATCTCTAATAATTCCCTTTTTTCAATTCCTTCTATTAGCTCACACTCTCCCTATATATATCTTGTTCAAATTTTCAATCGTTCATAAAACACTTTTTATTCATCCACTCAAGTTCAAATATATTTTTTTTTGAACTTATAGTGGATGACACTTGATGTTAATACAGTTTTTCAAATATTAATTCATTAATTAAATTAAATTTATTTATTTTAGATTTAAGTTGCTTGTATCTAATTATAGATGGCGCCATATGTAAAAAAGCAAAATTTCAACTTCATTTGTAAAGGACTTTTCTCAATATATTAAATATAGTAGGAATTGACTTTAAAATTTTTTTTTATATTACTTGTTTAACATATTTTTAAAGCATAAATATACAATATAAATATACAATCAAAGAAGAAAGAAACGAGATTGCGGAGAAAAATAACATTTATTTTCATGCAACATCAAGTTATTACATGTTGGTGGGAAATACTCTAATTGGTGCATGTTCATGTAATATCAGTAAAGCAGTTCACAGATACAACATCAAGAAGTGAAATGTTATTATATTATCAAACAATTTTTTTGTAGAGCAATTAATAAATTATATAAAAATTACATAGAATAAATCAAAATCTTTTAAAACAAAAATGTTTTTTTAGTACTGTGTTATGTGCGTCTTGTTCCCAGTTTGTTTTATAAATCATGCTTTGAAAAAGGTTAATTATTTAAACTATAGAAAATCATGAACTATATTACCATAAAATGCTATTATGAAAGCATATATCCGTACAAAAATTTGAAAGAATTTTTAATTAGCCTTTATTTATATTTTTACAGAGCATTGAATAAAAAATAATACCTGAACCTCTTGTAACAATTGCCAGTACATAGATATGGATCCAGAATACTTTGAACGTTTACTGTCATAGATCATTTTGGATTAAATATTATTTCCATATAATTTAAAAAAATATGTAAAATTAAATCTTTATCAATTTAAGGTGTTATGTTGGCATGTAAAATTTCAGTCAAAAATTTTTCATTTGATTCATTATGTAAATACGGGTTCAAATACAAAAACAAAAATCTACCATTTAATTAAAATTGATTTCTTTTTTAATAATACTAAAATTTAAAGCGAAATGTAATCAAATATACTAGGGTTGTCTTACTCAAAAGCATTTAATAAACATCAGAAACAAAGGATTCTACATTTGTATCATTTAAATTATTTCTTGTATTAACCATCTTTGGTCCATTGTCAATTGTGAATCCTTTCAAAATATGTTTGTCTCATTAACTGTAATGCATGAAGAACAAAATAATGTTTGTTAAATAAGATGAATAATGTTTCTCAAACTTTATAGAAATACCAATTTTCAATATCTACATAAAGCAATGATAAATGAAACGCAATATAAATTCCAACTAATGTAACTTGATCTATGAAATATTCACATTATTCTAGGGTAAAATAATACACATTCATAGAAAAAAAGGTACAGTTTCTCAAAGTAAGCGCAAAATGCTCAAAAACTATCTAAAGACGTATGGCAGTTAGAAAAAGTCATTGAAATTAAACACATTTGTAACTGTGCAAGTTTGTTTCATTGTATATGAATTTGTAGGTGATTTATTTGAAATAAAATATTTATTTTTAAGGACTTTTCTAATTTAAAGATTTTGTTCATTGCCTGTAGTGTTATTAATAAAGTTGAATCAAGTTTATTTATATAAAATTATTAAGGATTGATATATTTATGAAACACTTAATTAATAATGGGAAATAAATAAACAATAAGCTCATTATTAATTTTAAATTGATTTGTAACTTTATTTGGATTTAATGAAAGGCAATAGTACATTTTAAGTTTATTTTTTAATTAGCATTATTTTTTTAATCTGTTATATTGTTCCTGTAGGTGACAATGAGGTTCTAAATAACATATAAGATATGGCACAGAGTACACTAGCTACCCTATTTACAATGTTGACTAGGATAAAAGCTGCAATTTAAACTGAAATAAACGTAAACTGAGATTGACTGGTGCTTTTTAAAAATAATAATAAGGAAACAAAAGTCTTGAGACTACTTTTATAAAAATATGTTTCAGATAGAACTGAATTATCATAGTAAAATTTCTGTAGCTAACTTTGTTTCTAATTTAGAGGCGAAAAAATAATAAAATTTTTAAAACTTACAGTAACATTTGATTTATAAAGTTATAAATTAATTATATGAATGCATGGCATTTAATTATATATCTGAAACGTAATTAGCATTTTAAGAATATTTACAGATTCACTAAACTTTTAAATATTCAATGAACTAAACATTTTAAAGATAAAAAACATAATTACATTTCATTCCAGAATCATTAATAAAACATATTTGATGCTTTTATAAAAAAAAAAAAAAAAGATACAAACACCTGCACCATGAATTAGTAAATGAACAAAAAAATTAATTAGCATCTTCGAAATTTTTTAAATTTTTATTCAAGATTCTTTTTATTGATTGTGTTTATAATATAAAAAATATCGATCCATTTACTAACTTATTGTTGAGAAGTTTAACAGAATAACGATCCTAAATGTTTAAGTGAGTAACCAAATCAATTTACTACTTGTTCGTCAAATATATTTAAAGCAACATAAAATATAATTCACTTTTATTAAATTATGCTACAAAAAGTAATTTATTTAAATGATGCACAAGCATATTTACCTAATGCACAAGTTTGGTTAAACAACATGCTTTGTACATTTTTTGATGTCTTTGCTATACGTGCATGTAACATATAGTCTGCTCATTTGCAAATATATGATTTAAAATGATTTTAAAACTCGTTTTTACCTTCCATTTTTATTTTATCATTCGGAAAGATTCCTTGAAATGAGGTTTTTTGTCATTAGTAGAAAATTTTCTGGACAAAAACGATTCATTAAATTGTACCAAAAGATCGTATTTTCTGTTTTCATTTCTCATATTATTTCGAAAGTACTTTTTCTCGAAAGTATTATCAGCGAAGAAACTGTTTATATTTAGTCATTTAAAAATGAAATTTTACTAACAAAAATCTTATTATTTTTTTCGAGTTTTCTTAATATTTTTTTCATTTTACTTTATGATTTCATTTTATTCCAGGACTTTCTTTCATTTTATTTCCACATATCAAATAAATAATTTAAATGGCGAATTGAATCAAATGAAATTATACAAGCAAATATCTGCAACAGCTAAAGTTCTATCTACATTATATTTAAAGTGCACAAGACTAAAGATCTAATTAAGATATATATAATACACATTAAAGATGAAGGTACACGAGACAAAGATATCAAATTGCAATATTTTGATTTATAAAATAATTGTTTTAAAATTTTGTTAAAAATTGTAGCAACTAATCATAAAGGTATAGAAAATAATTGTTTTTATGTTAAAAGCAGTTTTTAGTTCAACAGATATTCTCTCAATACTGATTTATATTCATAAATAATTTACTATCCTATACTGCAAAAACTATAATGTAGAAACTAAAAGTAATAAAAAATAAATATATTGCAACAAATGAACATAAATTTCTAAAATCATTTTAAAAAAAAATAATTTTTTAATAATCTTTCATCAGTTTAAATTAAACTAAACATATCAACAAATGTTTTCTACATGAATGAATGCATTGAACAGTTTACAAGAAAGCTTCATGCAAGAGGTGGAACCACAATAAAGGAAGAAAGATATGTTAATACACAATATTCCATCTACAGTTTATGTTTGGGTTTCCTTCATTTGATCGATATAATCGGAGATGCTTGAATCGTCGAACGCTTCCACCATTTGCAAGGAAGCATTGCTGATGGTAGTGCTCGTTTTCTTCTTGGGTGTCTTGTTGCAGAAGTTGCCATCCAACAACTCTACATTCTTGGCCGTCGGCAATCCAGTCATTCTTCTTCCAGTTGGGTGACTTCCATTTTGGTTGTAGTGGCTGTGATCATGTCCTGGTACTTCTGTAACAATGGTGATATCGTCCGTCATCTCAAGCCGGACTTGAGAGTGCTGTTAAAAAAAACTCATGGTGCGATGGCGGTCTCGGCGTCTGATCCCGGATGCTCGTCCCAGACAGCGGTAAGGGTGTCCCGGAAAGCGTGCCGGAACTTGAGAGATAAGATGCTGTATAATATGGGGTTGATGGTAGCGCTCACGTAGTAGCAGACACCGGAGATGTTGGTGAGATGGCTGTAGATAACAAGTCAGCCTCAGATGGTTCAGTTATGTAAACAGCCATGAGACGCTGGGCATGGAATGGAGCCCAGCACAGAAGAATGCAATGACAACAGCAACTGAAATGATATGAAATTGAATATTAATTAAACTAAAGTGAATTTTATATTTAATAATATACGATATCATATAAATATTCATCATATAATACACAGTCAGTCACATTAATGTGATCACCTGTCAAAAGCCAGAATATACACTCTTATATATTCTGACTTGCGTGGAGTGTGGAATGCGGTATTAAGTGGTATTTAAGTGGAATTAAGTGGAATTCTTTATATATACTCCATTGCACTGTCACCTGCCTTTTGTGATTGGTTATTTCACGTTGACGTCGAAAGTAGGTAGTGGTCACATTAGTGTGACTGGACTGTGCATAATAAAAATCTATATTACACAATTGTACCCAGGAAAAATTTCTGGTATAGGTTTCAAAGTAACTGTCACTCATTTAAGCATAAAACGGAAAAACACATGAAAACCAACTACCAGGCAATGTGCCAATGTGGCATATTGTCAAAATCATCACTGAAATTACTAATATTTCAAAGCAGGGATTGTATCATACACAAATTATGAAAAATAAATAAGTTGATACATTCTTTAGTTAGCCATGTTTCTTGAGGATTATATAAAATCAATATCTTAGCCGATATGATATCAAACTGACATCAAATGATATATTGACCATCAATCTGGCATCAAATAATATCATATTGACTATCAAACTGGCAACTAATGATATCATATTGATTACTATAAATTTTCAATTTCATTGAAATGAATTGGATCGGATAATAGATTTCAAAATCTATATCTCAGTGTAATCCTGCCATATACATTTGTTTTGATAATTATATAAAAATTGTACAGAAAAATTGTAATTTGGTAATTATTCATTCAGTTTAATTTGAATAGTAAATGTAAATCAATCGCTCGTTAAATTGAGGATGAATTAATTCAAACCATGTTTCATTGATTTACAAGAAAAGTTGTTATTTAATTTAAAGAATAAGAAAAATTTATGCAATAAGATTTTTGTTGATGTTTATTAAATAATTTATAATTTGTTTTGTAAACATATTTCATTAGTAATCTTAGTAAACAAAATTAACAATAAACGAAATAACTTAAAATTTTTTTCTTAATTAATAAAATACTTTCATTGCTAATTAACAGCTATTTAGCACGAATTGATAAAAATGTCATTTCAAAAATCGATACGAATTATAAATATGATATTAAAAAGGATGCTACTGAATTATTTAAAAAACAATAATCGATAGTAATAATATGCATAGATTATTTCTACTCAAAATTATTAATATAAACGAAGATTATCTTTTAAAAATGTATCGATTGTCTCATAAAATAATTAAAATTAGTTTAATTTTTGAAATCTTATATAAATTTTACAATTGTTACATTTTATTTAGATTACTATTTTCTATACATTTCTTCTGATTCATAATCTACACAACTTTTTTTCTGAATCATATCCATCATTCTAAGTATTTTTTTTAAATCTTTTACATTTTCAATCGCGACGTGATA
Organism: Caerostris extrusa; assembly: GCA_021605095.1. NCBI lineage: Eukaryota > Metazoa > Arthropoda > Arachnida > Araneae > Araneidae > Caerostris > Caerostris extrusa. The sequence goes on along the minus strand of BPLR01012738.1, from coordinate 13,346 downwards.
AGTTTTCCAAACAATCATGGTAGAAAATTGCGATCAAAGATATATCTTTTTCAAAAAATAAAATGTTACTCGTACAAGATAAATCGGTTAACGTATTTTTTTAATTCTTTATCAATATAATCTAGGACGAGCGTCAAAGTGCATTAGCGCTAACTAACGATACATCTTTCATTGTCACTTACGCGAAACATCGAAAAAAGGCTTACAATATTAGTCTGTGAAGTAATTTATTGAAGGTTAAAAATAGAATGGTGTCTAAGAAGAAGAATGATTTAAGAGGCATCAACTGAGGGATGCAGAAAAGGATTAAAGTAATAAATATAAGAATTATAGGCCTATAAAAATCATTTCTTCATTATTGTATGGAAGCATAATTCATTTTAATTCATAATTTAAATAAATCATTCAAAGTTGAATATTTTCTATTTTACCGATATTCAAAAATGTTTGATTTCTAATAAATTTTATTGAGAACTTATATTTAAAAAAATTTAAATCAAATTTTACTTTATTTTGTTGCATGAATCTTCGTATATATTTTCTTTACTTAGTTATATATGTCCCAAAAAAATCTTAGAAAAGTTAGTTGGCATTGAAATGAAAAATTGTCATTGTCATTGAAATGGTAAATTAGTTCTGTTGCATGAATCTTCACTTAAATTTGTTACAAATAAAAAATCATAATGGTTAAATTTTAAAAATCGTTATAGTTGCATTTTATCTTGTTGCTTTATTTATAGCATAGTTAATAAAAACTATGTCTATTGTTAATTACTGTAAATGATATTTTCATTTTTTTAATTTATAAGGAGTATTATTATATTAGTTTGCTCTAATAAAATAATAAAAGAATACTAAAATTATATGATAATATATTTCGAAAGTGCAAAATAATTTTGAAATACTTCATTGTTTAAGAACTAAATTTTGTATTTTTATGAATTAATTTTGTGTTGATTTCTTATATTTTGCCAAAAGCCTGAAATGAATACAAATGAAAAAATATTGATAATTTATTTTTTAATAAAAACCTAACAAAGAATTGAATATTATTGCTTTTTGTATATGAAAATGATATTCCATTATTTTAATGTTGCAATGATTGCTTAATGATAATAATGTTGCATGGAGATCCTTTTGTCTGTAATCCATGGCAGCTTTACAGAATTGCGAAATGTCAAAGATATTCTAAACCCCATGTTGTTGCCTTTTTCCCCGATAAACATGAACTACATTTCAACAAGATAATTCTATTGATTGTCATCAAGCTTTCTTGGGCTAACTTCATATGTATCTCTAATATATAGCTGTCATCTGATAATCACACGCCTCCGACAGTTACACCCATCTACCGATAGTTGGTGAGTGTTTGGGAATCCTATAACAGGCTTACACCTTTTCTCCGAATCAATGCCAAGGTAGATAAGAAATTGCATAAGGGTCAGAGGTAGGTTTCGTATTGATTGTTCCCTTAAATGTAGCTGTGTATATTGACTAAAACATTCACTTCCTCTGAAATTTTAATCATTTATTTTTCGGTACTTACGTATTAACGCCACCGCAGCAGAAGTTGCGCCAAAATAGAGACTGTTTTGAATCTATGTTAAACTCTATATCGGCCCATTTTCCACCGAAATCCGATTGTTTTTTTTAAATAAAATATTTTGAATTTTGAAAGTGTTTTGATTTTAAATAAAGTGTTTTATATATTTTATGATTTGTCACAAAAATTTTAAGTGTAGATTGGCGCCACTTAAAAACCGCCAAATCTGTAGCTGCGGTGGCGTTAATACGTAAGTACCTATTTTTCTATACGTATATACAAATGTTACATCGACCGTTTTGCATTTCATTCTGATAATTTTTCTCAATGCTATTCTTTGCATGATTCCTCACAGAAATGCTTTTCTAGAAATCATTTATGGCAAGAGTATTTTACAAACTAATTTATCATGTTGGCATTTGTTGTGACTTATCACATTTGCCTACGAAAATTGCAATTTATTTTTATACTACAAACAGAACTTTTAGATTTTTACATTACTTTAAAAATGACTAGAAAACAATTCCTGAAACATTTGAAAATAAATATTGTTCAACAGAAATTATATTTAACATAGACTTGCTATACAGCATTCAATTATATTAATATATAGTTTATAAAATCTAATATATTATATATAAAATTTACCTATTTTTCCAGTTTATCTTAGCAAGACATAACAAAATATTTTTTTTTTTTTTCATTCGTATGAATTCTTATATTGTAATTGCTTTAAATAACATTATTGGTTATTATGTAGTAACGGTTAGTTTTTCAACACAATAATATTAAATATTTAATTCTGTTTATATATATTTAATATTTTATTTTACCTGTAACCAAGAAATCTGACCAACTATATTTATAAGTTTTCATTAAAAAATTTTTAAATCGCAATTAATTTCTTTCTTATTTTATTAATTTCCATCTAAATAAACAGATAATTATGAAAAACTACATTTTTTAAACGGTCTTTATTAAAATGTGCTCAATATCTTAAATATACACGGAAAATGTTTTAAAATAATGAATTATTTGACGAGTTCAACACTACAATGCACTTCTTTAGAAATTGTTTGAGTAACTGAATTATGATAAAAATGATAATGTAATCACTTTTAATAAATGGTATTAATTTTTCTAAAATTTATTGAAATGACATTTCTATTAAACTTTTCATAGGTACGTCGTAAGATTATTCCTAAATTCAAAATCTTTGTACTATTCTGGGAACAATAATATACGTGCCATTCCTAGAATACATAAGATTTTCAATTTCCAATATTCCCCAAATTTATATTGCCTTCACAGAATTCCATCGTTCTCTGTATCTAATACTCCACCATAAAAAAAAAAAAAAAGAACCGAGCAGATAGATAGGAAAAAAATCTAATATTCTATTCCAGCACGAAAATCACGATTGAAAGACCAGCAATTCTTTTAGAAAACCCCAGTATCTCTTAAGAACGAAAATAGCGTCATTTTGTGCAGCGGGCAAATCCGAAAACAACTTCGAATGACGTAGTACGAAAAGAATTGACGACATACGATCTACTACTGCTACTTCTTTTTAAAATAAACACAACAACAACAAAAAAGGAAATATCATCCATCTCTACAAGTGATCGCAAATAGAGCTCACCCACTCCTACATCCACGTGCATTAACTTCACAAAAAAAAAAAGAAAGAAAAAAGAATGAAAGAATGTTATTTTTTTTATCCAAGTAGGAATGCAATGCTTGCCGTTCCCATAAACCAAATACTGCTGCTACTATAGTACGTCCTAGGTTTGGTACTATCGTTAAATCGTCAATCGTGTTTATGCCTGACAGGAAAGGAGCAACAATATTCCTTTTTCTGCCTCCATGTTGAATGAAGGCTATCATTTACTGACATATCTGGATATCTAACTTGAAGAGAGCCACTTTTGCCAGACAGTCGAACTTCTCAACGTAAATGCCATCCTAATAACGGCTGGTTTCGAGATTCGCACTTGAGGAGTGAACCTGACATAAATTCGAATGCGGTTATGTTTCCCGCCAGATCTTTTCTTCTTTGAATTCGGTTCTCAGAAAGAAGTCGATATTTGATATCTTTTATGTCTTGACGTGTTCGCTGTAGTAGACGCAGAAGAGTTGAAGATGATGTCTTTAAAAAATGAAATAGAAAATTGAATGAGGTTGAAATAAAAACGCATGTTAATTTGTGTATTAATTTAACTTATTATTAATTTTAATTAGTATTTTATTTTAGAATTAGTTATTAAAAAGATATGAAGGTTTAATTATTATTAGATATACTACCAATGTAATTTGCAGCATATTTAATGTTTCACATAAATGGTTAGGCATAGTTGCAAAAGTAATTTAACAATGAATGAAAATTAAAGACAAAAAAAAAAAAGTATTAGAATAACTTACAATATATATAAACAAACCTTTTTTACAAAGGTTGCGAATTTATAAAATGCATTACTTTTTCAACTTTTAAGTTGTTTATTATTTATCAAATCATTGCAAAAAATATTAGAATAACGCAGTATAATAATTAGAATAACGTAAATTTAAAAAAAAAAAAAACATTAGAATAACGCAATGAATATGTTAACAAAGCCTTTTACAAATGTTTCAAATCTATACAATGCATTAGTTATTCAACTTCCAAATTGTTTATTATTTATCAAATCATTGCTAATATTCTTGTGAGAGGATTTTTATATCTTGAACTTCTATCCAAGCTTGGAGTCCTGATGGCCGAGTGGCTAGCGCTCTTGCGCTCGGTACCAAAGGTTTCGGGTTCGCGTCCCGGCGATGCCATGGATGTTTGTAGTGGTTCGAATCCCCTTTTAAACTGTAGGTCCCGGTCTGTTTAGCCCTCGTGTGCACAAGATGACCGTAGAGCGACAAACCAAACCAAACCATACATATTTACATATTATAATGCTTCAATATTTCACAAATAATTTCATTCTGAAGAAACATAAATTGAACCTTTTAAATTAGCTTATAGCTTACTAATCTAAAATTAATAATGCTCTACTCTAAGAAAATGGTTGTATTGCAAAAAAAAAAAAAAAAAAAATGTACAATATACCACATCTCACAATTTATCATCATTAGATTTCTGTCAGACATTTTCTGAATCCTTTTTAAAAAAAATAATAATAATAAGGGAAATAATATAACATAATAATATTAAGATTAGTGACTGTGATTAAATGTCACAGTATGAAATTCGTACTTAACAATTTCATTTCCTAAAGTGACAAACATAACACCTAAAATGTATATGTAGGATAAAATTCATAACTTATACATTTCATAAATTGTCATTTAGAGAGAAATTTATCTCAAGAATTTCATGAAGATTTTAATTATTTTTTGATACGAAAAGAATGTCGTCCCTAGACTAAGTAAAATCGATTTTATCTCTAGAAACTTAACTTTCTAGTTTTAATTAATCTCTTGAGATTTATCCAGTGTCAGCGGATTAATGACTTATTTTAAATTCCCATTCTTTTATTTTTATTATTCTAAGGTTTCATAATATTTGCTGTTAGATTAAGAACCAAGAACTGTCGAAATACTGTAAGTTAATTTTAAAATGTAAACGTAAGTTAATATTTTGATCTATTTATATACATTTATAACATGTTAGCACAACTTAATTTTAATTATGTATAATAATTTTAAATTTAGCATTGGTTTTTTTTTCTGGATTAAATTTCTCATCGCATTTCATTTCTCACTTAGAATAGCATTAATTTTATTTCTTGTATTAATTATCAACATATACATGGGATACATAGAATACACTTGCAAACGTACGAATAGTTCTTTTAAAAAAATTATAATTTAATAGAATATTGGCATAGTAATTTGTCTCTAGGTAGATGGCCTTGGCCCACAATGATTTGGTTTATCGCTCTAAGTTCATTTTGTGCTCACTTTGGGGTAATTAGATTGGGACCTACAGTTTATTGTAGATTCCGAACTACTAACTAACTTCCATGCTACCGCCAGAATCGAACTTGAAGCCTGTGGTACCAAAGGTCAGAGCACTAGCCAATTGGCCATCATGCCACTTGGGCCCACAATGGGGATGTTTCGAAAATGAAGAATTGGCATAATATTTTTCCCCGAAGTCTCTTTTTTCTTGGATTATAAAAATTTCAGCATAAAAAATTTAATTAATTACTCTGTTTAAATTTTACATACAGTTCATACTCTTTTTCCTCATACATGTGGAAAAAGTTTACAATTCTGCAAAAAAAAAAAAATAAAATCGTTTAATGCTTTCTAAATTTAAATCTTGCATGGATGATTACATGATTTAGTACTGGCAAATGGACATTCTTTATATGATTTAGTCCTTTACCGAAACCTACGAAAAAAATCTTTTAATTTGATATCTATATTCTTAAAGGACATTCTTATTCCTTGTGTAACCAACATTTTCCGCTGTATGAATCATTAAATAATCGATATGCCTTACGATCTCTACCACAAATATACTATTAATGATGTTGAAAATATTTAAACTTGTAATTGACGGACTTACACCATTTAGATTCTTAGAGAATTTGATCCATGATCTTGATAAGATGTCTGAAACGATATCTGTTTCAATCGGTATTTTTTTTTTTCTGTTCTTTTTCCCCCCATCCCTCAGTGGACTTGCGGTAACAGCAGGAGCCTTTTTTATGTCCACCACTTATCTGACAAATCTTCTGTGGCTTTATTTCTTATCTTAGTTGCAAAAGTATCTTTTTTTTTTTTTTTTCATCCCCTGGGTGTATTTAAGTTCCTCCTTCGTTTGCTTTGAGTCCACCGCCGTGTGATCTTTTATTATATATTTTTTTCTTCCGACTTTCAAATGCAGCAGGAGTTGAGTAATGTGTTTTTTTTACAAGCCTGACGGTGAATTAAGTATAGCACATGGGTTTCCCGTTTTTGGGTCTAGGATGGATTAGCTTTTCACTTCGTATACAGAGAACTCACTTTATGGAATCAATTTCAATGTAATGTTCCGCTTTTATACTGATATCCTGAATGCGTATAGTAATAAAAGATACATTTTGGCTTAATATACCGCATTGCATTCTTTGGTGATCAAACAATCAATATAGTATCTTTAGTGTAACTTATTTTAACACGAAAAAATCTCAATAAAAAATCAGTATTTTAGTTTTTTCTCTTTTGTTCATTATTTTTATTGAACGAAAAAAAACCAATAGTGCTTTATATCTAGATATTTAATTTTACAATTTTTAATTAATAAATTTAAGGAGAATATAAACCCTTAGAAATTAAAATTTCTTAATTAATTATTTATTTTTATAGTATCACAGACTTCAGTTTTAATATATTTTTGCCCCGATAACTAACTAAATTTCTATAAAGAATACCATTAATAAGAATATATTTCTATAACATATAACTAACTAAATTTCTGTTGCATATTTATTTCAACATATTTTGCAAACTAAAAAAACTAAATTTCTAATTTTAGTTTTTTCTCAATATTCATTTTTTTATACCAGTAATGCTAAATGATTTTAACATGATTTATGATAGATAACTTTTGCATGCTAATAAATTTAGATGTAAATTTTAAAGTGACTTCTTCTAATTTTTGAGCTAATTTCAACCAATACATTAATTATTGTAGAATTAATATAATAATTTTTACAATTTAATATTTAGTATATTTTTATTATAATACAATTTTTGTATTCATTTTAAATAGTATTTCAATAATTTGTGTTAAATGAAAGATGGAATTTGTTGTTCATTGTAATTTATTTAAAGAAATAATCAATATATTTTTTTTTTTTCCATAAAATGAAAACTATTAACTATCAACATTTTAGTAAACAAAATAATTATTTTTATCCTGGTTAATAATTATACAGAAAACAATTTTCAACGAAATATAAATAAAATGTAGTAAATTTCTGAACTAAAGAAACAAAAAGGTCAACAGAAAGTTCCAGTATTTTTTTTCGATCATTTTGATTTACAATCCAGTAAGATTCAAATACATATGGAATATAATATTACAAAAGAATATAATTAGTTTTATTTATTATACCAATTAGCTCCTATAACGAGAATCGTTCTAATTTAAGACATACATACATTCTATCAAGGATTGTCTAATAAAAGTTTACGTATTTTTGTAGTTAAAATCTTTAAATTTGTGCAGTTTTTTCATTTGACTATTAGTTGTACTTTCTTTTATTTTTAACATTAATAAAAAATAAATGCCCAGCATTCAAAAAATTAGTAAGATAAGTCAATGATTTCTTAAGCAAACATTAAGATTCTTAATCAATTTAAAACCGATATCTAAATCGATATCGATAACCTCGTTAAAAAAAACCGATATTCTTTTGGAACAATGACAGCTCAAAATCACTCTAGGACATATTTCTTTTCCAATATCTTTCTACATTTACGTAAAATCTTTTAAATAAGGAAAATACATTAAATTCGATTTCCCTCTTCACTTGATGGATATCTCGTCGGGATTTTTCCACATCATAGTGTGTTGCCATTTTTGCGACATAAATGATCACAGTTGCATTCGATCGTAAATTCTGAGCCACTGCGAAATGAAGCGAGCTGATTGAGTCCATCAATCATCCACGGGCTTCCGTGGTGGCCATTACTTTCTCACACGCTTATTGGCATGCTTTCATTCTTGGCGTAACACAGGAGATGACGTTCTTGACCTTAGTTGCAACCACTCTTGGCCCTTTTTCCTTGATGGAAAACAATGGTTGCTAAGCGCTTGCTCGCCAACTTGTTGCTCGATTTCTTACTCTGGGAAGAGGGACTTTTTCCCTACATGGATTTAGAATTTCTTGGAAAGATTTTCTGTTCAAGTGCTTTTGTGTTGATTGAACAGCTCACAATATTGAATTGATTTTATAAAGAATTATGGGTGTAAAGACAGATTAAAGCGTTTTTACACCGATATAAAAAACTGATTGTGTACAACGCTTGATTAAATACTTGTTGATTATAACTCTGTTTGCTTGGAAGCAGAAATTTTTTTCCACTACAAATTGAAAAATTTCCTAAAAAAATTAAATTTAGTTGCTTTTTTTTAATACAATGGTTGTAAAAGAATATATCAAAATGATTTTAAACAAGTAGACATGGGTCGAACGGAGTATTGTAAAACTTTCCTACAGTGTATTTATAAAATTTTTATCTATAATCTGTTTTAATATCTAGTACAAACAATACGCAAATATACAAGACGTAAATCCTAGAAATAACATATTTTCAATGTATTGAAACCTGTTTAACAATTTTAGATTAGGAAGAGCAATTTAAATCTACGATTTTAAGCGATATGTTTGAAAGTAAATAGTTGCTTAAGATATCATATATTTAATAAACTTTAATAATACGTTTAGCAAAGTTTATTTTCTGTTTGAGTTTATTAAGCGAAAACAAAATATATCCAATATTCAGGCTCAGCATAATAAATGAGAATATGAAATTGGTAAATTTATAACAAGTAAATAAAGGATTATGTATTTAATAAAATAATCTTCATTGACAAATTATTTTTTTTTAAATTCAAATAGATGTATATAATTAAATGTCAGATATCTGTACTTATTAATTCATGAAATGTTTTAATACACATTAATTAATTAAAAATTAATACTTATTATTTTATTGAAAAACCTAGTTTCTCTTCATGCTTTCAAAAAAATTAAGAAAAAAAAAATCAGAAAAATTGTGATTAATTTCCATTCATTGGAATTTAATAAAATTTGTAGTAAACATTAATTAAAGAGTGCTTCAAAAATTAGCCCAATTATAAAATTTTTAAAATCATTTTTTTTTTTTTTGTTATAAATACACAATATATAAGCAAACCAAAAAGTATCCGAGTTTAATGTATGCACAGCTTCTATCTGCAATGTGATTATTTCTTAACAGCTAAAGGTAAGAGATAATCCGAGGTGATTATCTCATCACCTGTTCTTTGAAAATGATGGCGTTTATTAACTTGGTTGTCTGCAAATTCCATTGCTGTTAGAATTGTGAAGGGTAGCAGATGGGGGGGGGGGACACAATAATATACGTCTATCTAATATATCTCAATTATGTCCAATCGGATTCAATCTGGAGAACTTACTATCAAAACCATATGCAGAATGCTATCATGTCGAAGGTTACTTTGTATAGAAAGATCCAAAAATACCTGTCCACACACACATATGGACCCACAACTCCTGTGGCTCCTACTGTATTTTGCGACTATCACAATAGAAAGTTGATGGTCATTAGAAAGTGGATTGGTGAACTGGTTCTTTCAACCATCGTTCTATATAGGATCGACTCTGACTCACTTATATTCTCTAAGGCATGCTATCTTTTACTGCTTGCCAACTAATTCATCAAATAAATGTTACCTTATATCTAAAGCATGTCAGTTTCGAAATGTCGCTACGCATTTATATTTATAGAAACTGCGGATATTTTGTAAACATGTTTACGACTGCATGTTCAGTGAAATTCAATGACAGCAGTTCCATTAACTTACATATATTCTGATGTAGAATTTTTTTTTTTTAGTATAGTGTCTAACTTTTATAAAAATTTAATTTTCGTTTTATCAAGTAATCGCAATTTTTCTGATTTTTTTAACCTTCATTTTTTGGAAAATAACAGAATTTATAATGAAAGAAACATTATGTAATTAACATGATTTTTACACTGGTGAGTTTTTACCTCAAACGCTCTTTTTAGTTTAATTAATTTATATATCTTCAATACATTTTTTTATTAGCAATATTTTTAAAAATTTATTTGTATTTCATATTTCCATATAAGGTACTGATTAAATTATAATTAATATTTACAATATTTACATATCTGTTCTGGTATCTGAAATATTTTTCATTTTAACATATGTGAATCAGGTTTTACATTTAAAAATATTAACTTGTGTAGTTATTTAAGACAATTATAAAAACAAACTTATTGTTTTTAAAACTTGGCCCAATGTATTACATAAATATTTTTAAATAAGCAGAACTTCATGCATTAAAAACATATGAATTTTATACTAAGCCATTCAAAAAGTGATTTTTGTTAAATTTCTGCCTGATTTCTCTCATATTTCTAGATATTGACTACTATTATGCCTAATGTAGTATTAATGACGATGGTTATGCTTGTGGTGAACGTTAAAGGTTTAAATCATAGTCATTAGCGATGTCGATGTTTGTGTCTATTACGATCAATTAATCGATGCACATGTTTGGGCGAAATCTGGTAGTAAATCTAGTATGAATTATGAATGAAATCTTTGACATGGATTCTGTGTATGAAAATTAATGGTTTTTGGAAAGAATTTCAATATGTAAATAACACTATTGCAAAAAAAAACTCACAACTAATAAATAATCTGCAATTAAATAATGTAATTAAATAACTTTCAAAAATGCTATTAAACTGCTATTTACTAACCTGTGAAATACAGTTAAATTACATTCAGTTCATGAAAATATTAATTAAATGATTAATATGAATTAAATTAGTATAATTTGACACGATTGAAGAAATATTACAGGAAAAGTAATGTTAAGTATTTCTACTTGCAAAAAAAAAAAAAAAACCTTTCAATGATAAATTTGGTGAAATTTCAAATAAAAGACTTTCCTGTTTGGAAACTTTTTAGTATATTTTTGCGATTTTTAAGCGGATTTTAGAATTGAAAGCAGAAGACATACACTATTATGCTAAACAAATATATGATGGCTAGAAATTACTGCGAAGCAATATTAAGCTTAAATTCACACACAAAAGACCATCATCATCTACTATGTCAAACTGATTGAAGATGCCGTTGTTGTAAGATCAAACATGATCTGTAATAATATTGGCTTTCACATGATGATATTGGCTTTCTCATGATAATATTGGCTTTCATGTGTAAAGCTTGCCTTATTTCGCGATATCTTTTGATTCATAATTGTGTTGGCATCGGCAATATTTCTGTGTTGCCTGTTTAGTTTATATGGCTATATTGGCTATAGTACTTGTCGAACAGTGTTACATTATGTTCGTCTAATAAGGTTCATTAATGCTAATTTCGACTTGTTTAATACTGGCCCAAGATTGATACACAGCAAATCGCTTAAACATTATTTTGAAATGCATAAAAGATTACATTTTTTCACGTTAGAGAAAAGTTTCAAATAAAAATTGTAAATTACGTTTTTTTCCCAAAGAAAGAGTTGCATAAATTAGTTACTTAAACGGTAAATTATAAAATATTCCTGTAGTAGATGTTTAACATTTTGCATATTGAACATTTTTATGTTGTTTAATTAATATACTACAGTTAATTAACAATTATGAATTATCAATATAGTAAAACCATTAAATTTTATTTTAAATTTAATAATAACAAATAAATTTTCTATTTTTTATGTCATTTATGCTATAAATTTTGTATTTATATTAAATATTGTATTTATATTTGTCATTTATATTAAATTTACATTTCCTTAATTAACTGAAATTTTATTTAAATTTAATAGCTTATCAATTTTGAAATATTCATACAAATGAATTTATTATTTATTTGGTTAAAAAATTTAGTGAATTAAAAAGGGATGTGTTTATTTTAATGAAATTTAAATAAATTAATAATCAATAATAAATAATATTATTTCTTTTTAATTTAATTTTTATATTGATACCTTTGTGGATATCAATTTCACCTTTTGTTTGAAATTAAAATAAATTTACTAGTGGCCAATTAGTATAAAAGTTAAGCGAAAAACGAAAAGATTTATGCACATGTAGACTTAATTTACTAATACTTTTTTCTAATAAAAACAATATATTTATTATTGTTACTTTATTTATTATAATTTCATTTATTCTTATGAACAAAATAAATCTATTAGAATATTTTTGGTATTAAATAAAAAAAAATAAAATTTTAAAAGTATACATTTTTAAAGTATAAACATAAAAACTACCATACTACAATTGTTTTTTTCGTTATACGCTATTCTATTAGTAAAATGGATATTATTTATCTTTCCAATAAATTTATATTCAGAATAATAAATTAAATGTTTATTGAACTGTACTGGAATTAATAGTTCACAAGTAAGTCATAACTATGAGCCTTGAGATGAATTTTGATCATATACAATAGTTAAATATCAGATATTTCAATATATATTTTTAATATTAATACTTTCACTATCTAACTCAAATGGCAATGTTCATAAATAGTGTTTGTGTTGACGGCTGTTGGAATTCTTCTGCTAATGGGTTCTGCTTTCACTCTTTCCAAAACACCCAGACAAGTTTGGCGTTAGTGACAAATGTTTGTGCGTGTCTCGAATCAACATTCTATCACCATGGGAAGAATTTTGGTTTTTCTTCTTTAAAATTCCATAAACATTTTGCGTGTTATATTATGTACAAAATCTGACTACAAAATTAAAAATAAACGTAGGTCACTATAGAAATTGTGTTTTATGCACTGTGTTCTTTTAATTATAATCGTAAGCTATCGAGATGTTAATATTATATAAATGAATTAATAGAACTCTATAAAATCTGTCATTTCGTTTATAATTCATATATTTTAGATTAATTTCTCAAAAATAATCTTAGTATTTGCACTATATTCATAATTATACAGAATTACTATGGATGATCTGCAAATTATTTCATTCATTTATCAAAAATAATGTATAATTTTTGATAAATGAATAAAAATCACGAGGAAGTCTTCGATATTAAT
>BPLR01012737.1:0-24600 GCA_021605095.1 Caerostris extrusa | reverse complement strand
GATATATTTTTTTAACATGTGCTTTGTCGATTTTTTTGTTTATAAATAATTTTTTAAATAATTAAGTAATAGTTGTTGTACCTAAAAATGTTTTTTTTTTAAATGTTGTGTAGTTTCTTATGTATTCGTTGAGAATTTTTTTTTCAGTTGTTACATTTTCATATAGATTCAACTGCTTTGTATTGCATATTATATTGTTTCAAGCTCAAATAGGTAAAAATGTTCAACCGATTTTTAAACAGGAGCTTTTGAGTGCGAAATCTTTGATATAAAAATAAAAAGATAATATTTGTTCAGATGAAAGAAAAAAAAATAAATCGGAAATATGGTTTATGTATAGGTTTTCATATCTTTGGAAGAACTCTGGCGGCTTACCTATAAAAACGAAAGGAACGCGAGAAATTTAGAATCTAGACATCACCAGGGAAGTTGAAACAGGAACATGATATACGGTTTTGATCATTCAAATGACGACGTGTTATAAGAAATATTGGTCACTCCTTTTGAAATCTGAAAAGGGAGAAAGAAAAATATTTTTGTTATTTTCTATACCTGTAATGTAACTGATTTGGTTAATCTATAACCAGCAGTCCGAATGGTAAATAAAAAAATGAGATTGTTTAAATAAAAAAATTAAGATTGTTATTTAAGTACCATTTCTACTTGTTGTTTAACCAATTATGCATATAAAATACTATTAATTTGGTTGCCTTTAAAATTTTCAATAAAAATGTATATACATGCACCTTTCGTATTTACAAAAGAGGAAAATTATATTAAATCTAAAAGTTACATTTCAGCCAAATATAATATTGTTCCTATGATATAATTTCTTTTTTAAGGTTTAAATGAGTTATAAGAGCGTAAAAAGTCCTTGGTTTAAGTTCTGCTAGTGGCGTGTATTCTTGTCACTGCTTTTAGAAAATAAGAGACTTAGTGACTATAATGATAAATATTTGTGTTCAGGCATTAATAAGGCTGGCGTGTTGTCTGATATTTTTCCATACGACATAAAAATGAGAAGGTATTAACACTTAACTGTTCTGCTGTAAAGGTAAATTATCACCTCCTCTATTGAATGTTCATGGCACTTTTAAATTTTCAATAAATGGAAAAATTCAGTAACAAAAATTGATAAATTTACCATTGATTAGATAACTCATATCTCATATCTGCCAATAATTAAACTCTTTGTTGTTTGAGAGAAAAAAATATCGAAGGTGGATTCTATATGTTTAATGTTTATGGAATGGAATAATATATGGAATGTTTATACAATGGCTTTTGTTGTTATTAGAACAGATAAATGTTTTAGAAATTACTTCGGCATTTTTTGAAATGTGACTAATTATGTGACTTTTTCTTACTTTCTATCATTTGTAAAAAATAAAACCATCTCGTTTAAAAACTCTTGGAGGACAATCCTTTTAATTAAGGAAATAATAATAAATTATAAAACTAGGTTAAAAGGAATATCTCTTCCTTTTATTCCGAGTTCTTATTAATATTAATTTTACTACTACCCATCATATTCAACAGTTAATAACAAGAAGTCAAGTTCGTGTTCAAAAATAAATAAACGTAATATTAATGGGAATCTTAGGAATATCTAAGAAACTAATTCTGATGTAATTTGAATACTATTTGAAAACTAAATGAAATCAAGTCCTTACTTTAATTTATATAACGTACTACGTAGCATTTTTTTATCTCTAAATTGATTATGCAACAAATTAACTTTGCTTTAAAATTATTGGTCATATTTTGCTAATAAAATATAAAAATAAAAAATAGCTAAAATGGCGTTTTTTTTTTTTCCACGATTATATATCGAATATATGGTCAAGATAAAAATAAAAGAATATTGAAAGATATAGATATTTTATTAAAAATACTGGAATTTCTAAAATTTAGAAACTAGAAAAATCATGAGAATACTAATTAGCATTGATACCATTAAGGCATTAATTTCGTTATCTCTGCCTTACTTTTTTTCCCCCATAATCTTGCAGAATTGAAATGATAGTTTTTATCTTGAGAAGGTCTGAAATCACTGTTATGTATGAGATGTTTCATACATTCTTGATTAGAAAAGGCAATTAGACTGAGATCTAATGGATCAACCTCTAATTGAATAATTATCATAGAATTTTTTTAATTAAAATAATTTTTTAGTTTTCGACATAGGACCTCGTGTTAAACCGAGGAGGCTCGGTGTGGGTTTTTTATTGCACTGTATGTTTGTAAAACTTTTTTCACAGCTTTTTTTTTTTTTTATATATCTTGTAATTTCTCTTTTAATTTTTTTTGAACAATCACTCTTGTTTGTATTAATCGATTTAGGTTCGAAGTGTGTCATTGTTTATTTATGAAAGACTCTCTTTTATGAAAAAAGTAGGAATTGATTGAAATTTTTTTTATTATTGCGTCTTTTTGCGTTTTTAATCCCTATGTTTGGAATAATAAAAGAACTTGCGCTGTTTTTAAATTTTATTATTGCTGATCCTTTGTGATTATAAAAAAAAAAATTCTAATCCTTGTTATGCAAAATAGCAAAAACAAAATTAAGATTCATTCTTCCTTAAGTCAAATAAGAAGAATTGGTTGCAGATTAACTTGTGTGGTTAAAGAATTAAGACTCCTATCAACAAACGAATCCTCATTAACCTCTTTTGAACTAAATTGGTGAATAAAAGCACTGTTTAGTTTAATTGTATTGGCGAATTTATCAGTGTAAAGGCGTAAAGTTTGTTAAAACCCCCTAAGGCCATATTTTGCATTTATCTTAATTTCTCAGCCGTTCCAGTTCCATTCGGGACCATCGAAATTAATGAAACACCTTATTCGTTTATCTCCGAATTCTGCGGTACCTTATCGGTTATTAGGCTAATTTCAGAAGGGAGTTGAAAATATGTTCCCGAGAATTGTTATGTTCTGCAAACGAGCGCTATAAACTTACCAATTGCCTTATTGAAAGTCGGTTTATGGCACGAAGCCAGCCGCGTTTTACGATGCTATCAAAGTTTTTCATAAAGAAAACACATTTCACAAAGAGGATGAAATCGCAAAAGGCATTAAAAACGCTTTTAAAAAGGAGCAAAGAAGTGGAATGAGTTCCACATTACCTAAAAAGTTCAGCAAGAGCAATTTGCTTTGTTGTTTGAAACTCAAAAGTATTTCTTTCCCATTTTCTTTATAAAAAAAAGTAGAATGCATTAACTTTTTTTAAAAATTTTCGTATTTAAATATTTAGATTGAAATGTTATTATTATAGATTTTCATTCTGTGAAAAAGTCTGAAGACAAAAATGATCTGATTTTAAATTTCGATTTATTTTCTTGAAATCTATTCAGGCCATTTGGGAAATAAAACTTTATCTTTTATAAATATTTTGTGGATGCGTAATGATTTTTAATAACACTTTTTATTAAGAAATGTGCTTTTACTGCCAGAATATCATCGTCTCATAGTTATATTTTACTTAATGCATACATATTTATCGGTATAAATTCAATGATCATATATGTTTTATTTACTGAAGCAGAGTTAAGTTTTGATGATATTTCTTTTTTCTTTATTATTCCTCCTTTTAGAAAAATTAATTAATTATTTTTCAATTAAAATTCAAGCGATTGCACAAATATGTCATTGCACATTTATGTAATAATTTTTGCGGAAAACATATTTAGTCAAAATTTACTTTTGTGCAAAATTTTTCCATTTCTCCAAAAAATTATTTCAATATTCAAATTTAAAGTCCTTAAGTTTGCTCGTATATTTGAAGGCAAAAATAAAATTTTTTGCAAAAATTAAAAAAAATATTGATAATAAACTCTTATTATGTACGTGCTATACTGCTATACTCATCCTGGTATATATTTATATATATGTGTGTGTGTGTGCGTGTCTATATATGTATATATATACAAATTATTCTTTAAAATCATGAAAATAAAAAAATCCAAAAATATACTTATTTTTGAGTAAGATGGATAATCTGTATTAATATTATATTTCAATTAATTTAAATTACAATAAGTAATTAAAATTTAATTAATATGTACAATGAGTTTAAATCAAATAAATATATGACACATAGAGCTTTTCTTTTGCCTGACGCTATACTTATTATAGTTAATGCAGAAGTTTTCTCATTGTCAATGAGGGAGACAACTGTCAAAAATCTGTTGACTTAAAATTGAACGTCAGTTAGTATAAATTAATTATTATTGGTTTAAATTTATCTCTTTATCTCTCACAACTCAACCCTCTTCAGACGTCTATGTATGTGTTGTGGCATTAAAAGCAGGCGATTTAAAGACCACTGTGAGCGTAGCCACCTCATATAAGTAAGCTCTGTGAGATGGTGGAAGGCACAGTGATATGTTAAGTATGAAAGAGGTTGCACTATGTTGAATTGTGAACAATGTCTCCGTTTTAGTAGTTCAGTATGTAACATAATCATCTAATCTTCCAGTTAATCTTATATCTATCGTTGAGCTGATAAAAATTGTATCTGAGCTGATAAAGCTGATAAGTGTTGCTAGACCATGTCACATCATTATGATCATCTCTATACTTGAAGTTTCATTCCAAGTACAGAAGAAAAAAAGAAAAAAAGTGGCAGCAAATATTAATACATGGATAGTAACTACCATCTATGTTTTATTACTCTTTAGTTGATTTTTCAGGACTTATTCCATACAACACACAAATGTGAGGCAGATACTCCGAACAATCGCCGCAGGAAGCAATGTTCTCTCCTAATGACTCTTTATGTGTGCTATTCTGCAATATGCTAAGTGAAACGCGAACACACCTACCAACGTACAACAACAATAACGACGTAGTAGTTATACATAATAATCTCAGGAGTCTTGACTATCTCCTCACCATTGTAGAAGACGATGTCGACGCTCAAAGCAGATCATAATAATAACAAGTTTTTGGTGAATTTATAGGTAACTAATTAACTCCTGTGACACTAGCAGTCAACGTTGGACCATGATGCCGTCTGCCTACTGGCAGATTTCGAAATAGGAGATGTTTTTGTTTTTCGAGAGTAGGATTTTGGCCATACGCCCAACTTTCTACAGGCATATCAGACAGGGACCTATGGTTTAAAGTAGTTTGGTTTGGTTAGTCACAATATGGTCATTTTTTGGGCACTTTAGGCTAATTAAATAGAGACCTACAGTTTAGCATGGATTCCGAACCACAAATAAACATCTATGCCACCGCCAGGTTAAAGTGGATTCCGTAACACTACAAACAACCATGACACCACTGGGATTGGAAGCCGCAACCTGTGGCAACGAGGGCCAAATAGGCAAAAACTTTTATAAATTTAATTCTTTGATTTTGATTTTAGATAACAGCAATGGGATTTTTTTTTTTGTGTTTGCACGTCATTGTAAACTACTTTTTTCAGTAAAATCACTACAAATGTCACGCCACAGAACATAAATTAAAGCAATTTTGGAACGACATCCTATTCAGTGATTGCTTTGAAATTTTAACATGTGCACAACATTTGAAAGGCCAAAAAAAAAAAAAAATTTTTACTTAGCTCCACCTCAGTAGATTTTTCTACCATCCAATATTTTCATAACACATAATATACGACATTGAAGAAATCTAATGCTCAAGAAAATTGATCGACGTAGTTTTATTCATGCAAACTCCATCAATCAACAATACCATCAAAGTACATCTGGGTACTTTATTTTGAAAGTAAAAAAACGAATGAAATGTGAAAAAAATAATATTTTAGCTGCAGTGTGGAAAGAAAATGAAAAGTTTTTGAAATATTATGCTTGCATCGGCCTCCTGGGAGATAGATAAATCTTAAACTTACTGAATCGAGTTTCTTTATTTTCAGTTTTAAAGAAGGATAAAATAATTAAAATACTCAAATTGACATCATGCATTAATCCCTTAGCTACAAATAATAAAATATTTTCCCATTATTTAAAATGATCAATAATTCACAAATATATTAAAAATTCCAATATTTCATTTTTGTCCAAATGTTGACTCAGTGATGACATGCGCAGTTATTGTGCGGAAGAGCCTCGCTGGTGGGGATCATTGCTACCACTGCTTTTTTGAAACGAGGAGTTTTGACGGGGTTGTGACAATGGCTACAGGAATATTGAACTGGCAGAAATTGTCTGATAGGAGTTTTCTAGGTTTTTGTAATACGACACGCAAGTAAGCGACATATTTCCCTAAAAATTCTAATAGAAGATCTATCAAGAGCCCACCAATGTTAATCGGTGGGCTCTTGATGGTATACCTTAGTGAAACGCGAAGTCACCGACAAGTATTTAAAAAAATTTTATGACTTATGTAGTTTAAACCAATAATTATCTCAACTATTCTATATAATATCAATCTGTACTTTGATAATTTATGTTAGCAAAATACAGATTCGATAATGCTAGGATGTATAATATGACGATTGTTTTATATATATAAAATGCTAAATGACTTTCATTTCAATAAAATTAAATTAATAAAATCGAATATAAGTAAAAACAATCAGTTCTAAATATTAACACGAGAACATGAAAAAAAAATAAATAAAGTATAACATTTTAAAATAAATTGTTTGATAAAATGATTTATTACTTTTTAAACAATATACTTATTGTTTTAATAAAATAAAAACCGTTCCTACTTTTTTTAATGAAGTATCACGTATAATGTAACATAAACATTATTAAATACTTTTTCTCTTTATAATCTTGTAATAATGACATTGATGATTATGGCAATTCCATAATAGTTTTGCTACTTATCGGTAAATTTCTTTGCAGCCTAATTCAAATGTACAGTTTTTTTATTGTGACTCCTAACTCTCTTCTAGACATACCCTATATATCCAAACATATTTATTTCCATACTTATTTTTATAAAGATTTCTTGTAGATTTAATCCTACTATTCTATAGATTGTACAGCGAAACAATATTTAGGTATTATAACATGTATAAACTTAAGAAATAACATTTTTTCACTCTTACAAAAATGAAACAATTGGCAATTACCCCATAAAACTATTGGTAATATTATTGTGTCAGATGTATTTTATAACTTGATAAATATTCAGAAACAGTTGCAGTGTTTTGTTTAAGATAAAAATTGTGTAATAAGCTGTTTGCATTTTTTTTCAAGATTGCAGAATCTTGTCTTTAACTGCTCGCTTCCGGTTTCCTAGTTCGTGATTAAATAGCTCTATATCGACTTCTAATGATTCTGGACAAACTCTAAAATTGTTTTCCAAAAGCTATAGATCTAATCATTAGTAGCAAGCTCTCCGTGTAATACATTTGCTAGGTAATCCTAAATTTATTAAATCATGAATAGTTTACTTTATAATGGCTTCTCTGGTATATATATATATAAATAGGTTTTCTGGATCTATACCGGAATTTTCTTTAAACTAAGGGAATCGTAAGCTTATATCTTATTAATTTATGTCACAAGAGCTCTGGCATTGGTAATGAAGGAAAAATTTGTAATATTTTTACTGAATTTGCAAAATTGAATGGGAGAAAACTATGAAAAATTTATTGCAAAAAATTGTTTTCATTTTGTTCCAATTAGGTAGTGTTTTAACATTATTATGCAGTGTGAATTTTGATATTTGACATTATTCGAAAAAAGAAAAAACTTTTGAAAAGATGGGTGCAATAAGTTTGTACACCATAAGGCCCTTTTATTAGAGCTGAGGAAGAGGCTAAAAAAACGAAATTCAAGATGCCGTGTCTAGAACTGATTTCCAATTGGGATGGTATTTTCATGCAGTGTAGAACTCTCCGTGTAACATTTGCTAAAATGCTAAATTTATATAATAAAATAGTTATATATCTGAATAAAAAGGAATAAATCTATACTGAAAAATATCAACTGATATTAAAAGTTTAAGTAATCTAAGGTTGAGTACAGTCTGGCATTGCGAGTCAACAACGTATATTTTTAGCAGGAAACATAAACTACTGTTTTCCGCTAACTGTTTTAAGCTAAATTTATATCACCATTGGTTAAGATTCACAGTATTTTTGTGTAAGTCTATTGAAAACATTTTCAATGCTGTATATTCGTTTGATACCAGGGTTAAGTTAACGGTACTTTCGGGAACTGTTGAGGAGTGGTCCCTACTTACCTAAATTCGTTCCCTCTTCTTCTCCAGAGTCCAGTTTTCTGGTTCCACTTGCTAATTACCGCACCAAGAAACGCTTCTGAAGCTGTTTCATCAAGTTGATAAAATTGTGGAAGGGTCCATTGGGGATAATTAGCCGGAAAGCTAAGCTTGTAGTCACTACAATCCAATCAGTGTGATACTTTCAAATTGCTAGGAAAAATCAGACTCTATATTTGCTTTTAAAATAATTGAACTTTTCGATAAAAATTTAACAGACAAAAAAAGAATAAACTCTGATGTTATAACAAAATATTTTCTGCTTTACCAGATTCTTAAAAAAGCACATTGTTTTTTAAAATCCCTACTTAAAATAAACTAATAAACCTATAAATATAAAAAGTAATATGCTGATAAGCCTTTTAAAAAGTTGTACATTACTATTCGATTTAGCAATTTGTTATATTAGTTAAAATTTTTTACAAACTAGATAAGATGTGTTTTTTCATTTGTTTTTTCAAATTTTGCTGAGAAAATTTCATTACTATTTACATTTTTAATTTATTAATTCATACAGTTTTCATTCATTAAATTCTCAAAAATTAATAAAATAAATTTGGATCAGATCCTTAAAGTAATTTTTTTTTTCACCATCTCTCCCTAATATTTGCATTTTCATGCTATATTGAAATGAGTATTTAAATGTAATTTTATATTTCAATTGGTTATATTTTTCAGCACAATTTGGTAAATAATTAGAGAAATAAGAAAAATTACTGAGTAAGTAATATTAAAATCTAAATGCTGATAGGCTATTTAAAATGAATAGATTAATATGCATACCCATAAGATATCCATTGCTTGATGGATATTTTTTTGGAATTTTCTATTGTCTAACATGAATTCTGGTTGGTTGAAGAGCGAAGTTTTTTTACCGTATTCTACCTTGAGACGCTTATTAATCTTATTGTTAAAATGGCACCAGATGAGAATGATTAATCTCATATAATTTTTATCTTGGTACCATATACCAATGATTAATGATTAACGTAATAGTTAAATCCTACTCTTAATATACATGCAACAGAGGTGCAACGTCAATCGACCTCCTCGTGGTGAATCCTTGAACTGCTTCTAGCGGCTAAGTGATCTACAATTTTGGCATGCAGTCTCCCTACTCTTCATCCATGAAACTTGAGATTAGAATCTCAAGTCTCATGGAATGCAGATCGGTTATTCCAGCCCAAGAAAATCCAGCTCCAATGATATTTAAAAAAGTACAATTTTATATTTGACTACTTTGTGACTCTGGAGAAGTAATGGTCATGGACCATTTGCCCCGTTGTCAGGATATTCGTTGACCTACAGAGGAGTCTAGATATTGGGAAGCAAGATTCCTCATTAGGGTCATTCATGACTCTGGTCTACTTTTTGTTCTAAGTTCTTGATAGTTCTAGTGTTCTGACTTCTATTGTTCTGAGAAACATTTTGCTTAGACACTGGAAAAAATATACATGCAACATTAATTGTTGGAGACATTTGCTGGATATCAAACACAAATGTTGGTTTTGGCCATAGTTTTTGCCCATTATAGTAATTCCCTACTGCCAAAAATTACAACTAAAATGAACAATGAAAACTCGTAAAGTGAGCTAAATGAGTTGCAGAAACCTCAAAAGCAAAAGGAATATAATGTTACAAATATCTAAAGAACGAATATATAAATCCTTTAGAAGGATTACAAATCCATTACCGTATTTTTCCAACAGAACTTACGTCGTACGCTTAGCAGTTTTTTTCTATGTCTAAGTGCACTTTTGTTTCACTTTAAACACGAATCACATAAAGTGGTGGGTTTTATTGAGCTCTTTTGTTTTCTGGGAAAAAAGAAAATAACTCCAACAAAAGTCGGCTGGTAAAAGGTTTTTTTAATTTTGAGTTTAATATTGGTTTATTTTTTGTGGAGGAGGGTATTTTTATGTTTTAATATTGAAAACGAAATTATGTAATGAATTAAAAATAAAGTTTAAGATGGTGTTATTATTTTTTAATGCAACAAAGATTAGACTTGTTGCTTAGTAGAAAAGGTTTCTTTAATGCAGCAGGTTTTTTTTAAATATATTCATAATGCTTGTTTATATAATCAGATAAAATAATACTCTTATTGTTTTGAGATATGAAAGATTAAATATTGCATAATATCTATTTAAACTTTTATACGAATTTTGATGGCTTTATATATGGTTTTCATTTTTACAGAAAGAAAAAGAGGATTTAAACTTATTACTACTTTTTTACATGGAAATTATTTGACCGTCTCTGTTTGAAAACAGTTTTTAAATTTTGAACCTATTTATCGTTGATAAAGTTCCATTTTCAGATTACGATAGTTTAATTTTTATGTTAATATAGATTTAAGTAATTATTCGAATCGGGAATTTCTGAATCGGGATTTTCTTTTTAAAGTGGAAAATAACTAAACATTATATTATTTTTTTCATAGAAATTATTCATGTATTACAATATCTCTATTTTTTGAAATAAATGCTGTAAATTTATTATTATCTATCTATCTTTTATATAAAAATTTCTTCTCAAAGAATAATTTTGTCGAAATAATTTTAACGAAAAATAATTTTAAATCCGAAAAAGATTTTCATCAGAAAAATCATTGTAATTATTCAGAAAAGACGATTTATTTTGAAGTCATTAAATAATTTTTACTTTTCTATTACAAACACTGACTCTTTGCACTAAATCGATTAATTAAATAAATAAAATAAATAATTAATAATAATAAATAAACATAAATAAATAATATTTATAACCAGAACCCTTTTAGTTGTATGTAAATTACTGTACAAATAATGTTACAGTATTTGAATGAGAAATAAAAGTTGAGTAACCAGATTGTAACTGGGTGTGGTTTGGTTGAGATATTTGAGGCACAGTTTGGGGAACTCATTTGGGAATCTATATTTATACAAGCACAAACACCACACACATAAAATTAGAGACACATAATATTTAATACATTTAAAGATCAGTAATTATAGATTCGTTGATCTCGTCTTTTTACTACAAGAATTAAAAGCAAGCAATTTACAACGGATTTATTTTCAAACTGTAACTTTTAGAGCTCAATTGTTGCTGAAGAAAGTTTAGAAAAGGTATTTCAATAAAACAAAAGCAATAAATATAAAAAAAAAAAAAAATATTATGTAGCATTAATATACAATATTTTCTGTGAGTTATTATTTTATAAGCAAATTTCTAAATAGTTATAAAATAAAAATTGGTGTAATTTTTAAATATTTAAAAACCTTATTCTATATTTTTTAAACTTTGTTTTTTTTCCTATGACATTAATAGTTTTAAGAACCCAGAGAACATTTAAGCAAGGATAATTTAAATGTCTTTGCAAATTAAGAATTCTAGATCAATTGTTCAAAATTCATTATTTAATGTTTATTTCAAACTAAGCATTAAACCATGTTCAGCTAATTAATTTGTTTAATATTCAACCGCTATAAACACAAATGATATTTGTCACGAATATGTATTTTTAATGTATTTCTGTTTGAGGAAATTCATAACACTTTTTAATAAAATGACACGAGCAGTTCCATCCAAAAAGAAATGCTTCACATAATTTATTTAGAAGGAAAATAAGATCCGATAGTTTCCTTTTAATATGACAAA
Organism: Caerostris extrusa; assembly: GCA_021605095.1. Lineage (NCBI taxonomy): Eukaryota > Metazoa > Arthropoda > Arachnida > Araneae > Araneidae > Caerostris > Caerostris extrusa. The sequence continues at coordinate 12,753 of BPLR01012737.1, read as the reverse complement.
CTACAATAAACTTTTACGATATTTGTCCTTGCTTTAACGAGGTTTTTCCTAAACATTTAAAGGCAGAATGTTTGTGGGAAGACGTGTATTTATTCTTGTTTTGGACCTTCCCTTTATTGTTCAACGTTAATTGAATTTTTGTACAAAGGGAATTTCGTTAAATAGTTAAATAGATAATACTCTCCATTAGAATGTCTAGAAGTTTTATTATCACTCTCTTTTATCTTCTGTTATCGTTATTGCTATAATTGCTTTGTGTTGAATTCAATTTATGCAGCCAACAAACATATGCTTCAAAACATATAAAGTATTTCATCGGGGAAATTACAAAATTTAGTCTGTATGGTATTCGTAAACAATAGAATACAATTAAAAGGGAGCAAGGGAAATTATTTTTATGATTTATATCAACACTACTTGGTTGTGTTCTCATATACTACAACTAAAAGATAATGAAAATAATGTTATTATATATTTTTTATCGCTGTTTTATTTTCAATTTTAAATAAATATTATTATTGTATTGTAAATTCAGGACAGGGATAGCATTAAAACAATAGCTTTATATTTTTTTAGCAGTAATGGGGCGTAAAGTTGTTTGTTATTACTTATGGAAATATATTTTTTATTTGCACATAAACATAGATTTTGGGTTTTAGTGACCAAGTGACTAGCGCTCGTGCACTGGGTACCATAATTTTGGGGTTCGAATCCCGGCGGTACCAAGAATGTTTGAAGTTTGGAAACCACTTTGAACCATAGAACCTTTGAACCATAGATCCCGGTTTAATATGACTGTAGTTCATAGGTTGACATTCCTCCACTTTCAACTTCGTCACCACTACAGCCTTAATAAAAGTAAATTTATTAATTTAAATAAAGTAAATGTGCACTAATTTATTAATAGTAAATTATTATTTGGCTAAGTCAGAGTATTCTTTATTAGGCTAATACAGCCGCCTCCATGAGCTTTTTTCCATCTGATTTTGTCAGGGTTAATAGATTGCCATCTGTTGATTCCCAGACTCTTTAAATCTTTTTTCGCCCAATCAACCCATCTGCTGTGAAACCTTCTCTTCTTTGGGTGACGCAGTCTGATGGCCAATTGGTTAGCGTTGTGGCCTTTGGCAAAACGGGCTTCAGAAACCTCGTGGCGGAATGAATGTTTGTGAGTGGTTCGGAATCCACGTTAAACTGTAGGTACCGGTCTAATTAGGCTAAATTGTACAAAAAAGGACCGTAGAGTGACAAATCAAATCAAATCTTCGGGTGCCTTCAATTGTTAAAAACAGCAGGCTTTGTAATTGAGTCGATATATCTGTAAATATGTCCTAGCCATCTAATGTGGTATGCCTTTATAACTTTTACAATATGAGGTTCTCTGAATTTGTTGTAAATATCAAGTTCTTTGATTTTAAATTGTAGGGCTCAAAATCTTATCCCGTGAAAGAAAACCTCCCCTGTCTCGAAATCATCTGCCAGTAGGCAGGCGGCCTTGACCCACCACAGGGCTGTTGTGCCACTGATGATGATGATAAGACCATAACTTGATGTTCATGACATAAAATTCATTTTAAAATTTAAAATTTCTTTGAGTTAATAGATCTAATTTTTGCGTAATACCGATAATAGGTCTGAGAACATTAAATTCGATCTATAATTTATGGAATCTTCGAATAAAATATGGCAGGGAAAGTTTTTTTTGTGATTATGACAGAAAAAGACATTCAAAATAAATTTTATTAATTTTTTACAGATAAAACAAGTAGACTTTGTGATATATAAACATTATATTTTGCAATAATTAGATACAATATTGTGCTCTCACAAGATATTATTTTTAATGATTGAATCAAAATTTTATTTTTAAAAATTCGGAGAGGAGATTATTTTTATAAAAAAGAAACTCTTTGATGGGAATAAAATAAATCTTTAACATCCACAAGCAAAGCTTCACAATACCTTTCTTTAAAAATGTCCCATTTTTTTCTAGATAAACAGGCTAAAATTATGGTAACAATTTAAAAAAAAGCTAATATTATATATAAAAAAAAATTGAAATAAAATAAAAATACCTTTAAGCCCTGAATATATAAACTACAATTTTGGAAAACAATAACTTAAAGTTAAAAAAATCATCTCATTATTTTTAGTAGTTATTAAAATTTTTAATTCATCAATATAACATTGAAAAAAAAAGAAATACATATTATTTAACAAAATACAAAGTTACCTCAGAAGTACAGAAAAAATATCATAATACTAAAAAAAAGGTGAAATAAGATATTAATTGTGACATTGTTTGGAATACCTAAATGCAGTGATTAAAAGTTACACATTTTTATTATTTATTTTTTTCTGTGACTTAGAAGTTGTTTTTTTTTTTTTCAAAATTATTTTAATTAATATAAATCGTAATCACATTTTTGCATCGATAATGACAATAAAAATATTTTTAAAAAAATATAAAATATTCTTCTGTGTGTAATTTTTTCGGAAAAAAATATTATAATTTTTATTCGAAACATTTGAAATAGTTTGTATTAATTAGCTTCAATTTTCAAGTACGTAACTTATTCCGTTAACTAATTCATATTTTTTCTGTTTTTTTTCCCTTTTTTTCTGCTTAAAAAAATTTTTTTTTCATTTTTCTCTTTTTTTTCTCATTTTCTTTTTCTATTTCTCAGCTTATGTTTCTCATTTACCTGTTGATTAGGTCACATTTTTACTATTCTGTTTTGCAATTATTTCTATCGTGTTCATTCCTTTTTCATTTGCATTTCTCTTATTTTTGAGAGATAGAATTTACAAATTGACAATTTTTGTCTTTTCTAATGGCAGAAAAAATTTTTCGAAGAATAATTTATTATAACTTTCGTCAAATATTATTATAATTAATATAAAGCAATTTTACATAATTTTTTATTGTTAGTATTGAAACTTCTCTGCCTATACTAGACCTATAACGGCTTCAAAAAGAGGGAACACTTTCAGATTCATGAGACACTTTAAATTTTATTTACGACCATTATATAAATATATGTATATATATATGCAGAACTCTTACAAAAAATGAAAATTAAGGATATAAATTAGATACACTCCAAGTTCGGAGAATTTCATAATTCTGGAACCTACGACAAATCTAAACACCTGGTCTGTTCAAAATCTAAACACCTGGTCTGTTCACCAAATCTAAACACCTTAATTATCACATGGCATTATTCACAAAACCACAAGGGGCTTACTTTGAAAACAGGTAGAAAACTCCTGCCTATTCAATCATTTCAGAGGAAAGAAGAAAAAACAACATTTCTGGACGACTCGTTGTAGAACTCTCTCCTTCTTCACCAAAAATCTTCTTTTAAGACAATCCTTCAAGAGGGAGAGGAGGGGTCAGCTTCCCTCACTTTTCATTGAAGTAGACATTTCTCAGCTCGTGGTCTATCACCAATCACGACAGAATAACTCATAGTACATCTTATTCAATCTGCAGTTGTTTTGACCTGTGAAGGTCGCACAGACATTCCCTAATTTTCTCATTATTCATGGTACCGAATATGTGCTATCAGATTTGAGTGATGGTTTCATTATATATTTGACAATTACGATACATTCTTCTCTCCTGGGAATGAAATGCCAAAACTTTTCTAGTGAGAAAAAAAATGCTACAGTAATGAATCATAAATATATTTTGATATTACTATTATTGTCTATTCATATGATTTTTCTACTTTGGTTTTCAGAAAAGAAATATTGTAACAAACTAATACTGATAATTTGTTTGCAGCAATACTACGATGAAAAATGTTAATAAGTTCAAAAACAATACTAATAAATTGTTTGCATTTATAGGATGTGCGACATCATTTCAGTGAGTTAGTTTAACTCTATTCTCTGAGCTGATAGAGGTGGATGTAAATCGTTGTAGGAAGATTGCATGAAATAACAGTTTATAACAACTAGTCAAAATGCTCACTCACATAGACTTCATAAAAAAACCTAATAAACTTTCAACATAAATATCTCAAACAATTTTAATTATTTTTTTTAACATTAAACATAAGACTGTTACATTTAATTGTAAACCTTACTTTTGGCTCAAATGTTTTTTACACTTAAGAAAAATAATGACAATTACAACATTCTTCGACATATGTTTTTTTCTGGTATCGTTTCAAGCAATAAATGCCTACAATTAAAGATATGCTTTGAAACCTACGCTCAATTAATCTACGCCTTAAAACTTACAACATATTACAACAATTTAAACCTTGTGTTACCTCTGCCACAAATAAAAAACAAACAAACAATTTTAATCAATACCAGTGGATCACGTTTAAAACACTTCATGAACTAATAATGATTTTTAAAATGCTATTCTTTAATTATTTTGATTTTAAGCACAATTTCTAGATGCTTTTTCATCTTAATTATTTGTTTAAAAATACAAAGATGAAGCACTTAAAGTAATTAGCTTTCAACAAATAGAAATTTACATTCTTTAAAAATGATTAACTAAGTTAAGAAATAGTACTTATTTCAAACGAGCATTAGTATTTTAGTTTTATTTTGAAATAATTAAATAAAACCTATTCATGAGAAAAAATGCAAATGAGTTCATTTATTGAAAGAAACAACCATATGTAAAACTACATTTTTTTGAAATTTTTTTCTCCTAATGAATTGTTCAGACATGAATGGATATTATTAATAAAATGGCGTTGGCACAAAAGAGGTAAAATATGCCTTACAAAACTTCAATAAAGATAACTCGAAGTTTTCAATATTAAGTAAGAAACACGTCTAGGTAACCATTTACGCAGAACTAATGCTTCCAAAGATTTAGACGAAAGTGTAAAAAATAGTAAAAATAAGTTTTCTTTATTGAAGTGGCATTGGAAATTCGGTCCCTTTTTCAAAAAACCCTAGAATCATTTATTTTTACGCCTGTGTTTTCAATGGAATACAAACAGATGCTTTTCGTGCCCCTGCTCTGGATGCATATCGTCTGCTCAGTGGCTGAACTGTAGTGAAATGAAGAAAAGATGCATTTTGCTCCGGCGTGCGAATCGCTCGTTTCCCAACTACTGAACGGAGGAAACCCCTAAGTGAATTTAAAGACTCAGAATGAAAAAGTATTTCTTACATAAGATATCTCTCCGTTTTGGGAATAAATTCTTTTATTCAGTTTCCTACTTTCGTATTCGCGGAGAAATTTTCAGTTGTTATATTTTCTCGTATAGATTCCATTGTTTCGAATTGAATATTCCATCGTTTGAAACAAAGCACGTTTCTCATCACTCATAGGACTTTACATTAATATTTAAAATATTGAATTGTTTGCTGGCAAAAGTATTTGGATTTGGAAGCTTTGTTACCAAAACGTGACATACTTATAATTTTGCTTAAAAAAAAAAAAAAAAAAAAAATTGTGATAATTTTTTTAACATGTGCTTTATTGATTTTTATTTGTAAATTATTTTAAAAATTAAAAAAATGTGGTCCCTAAAAGTTATTCATTTTTTTACTTTTGTATTCGTTGGGAAATTTTCAGTTGTTACATTTTCATATAGATTATACTGTTTTTGTATTGCATATTATATTGTTTTAAAGGACAATTCGCAAAATAGGCGCAAATTGGCAAAATGGGCCTTTAGGATTTGGCGCCTTTTTGTGATGTCAACTGAGGGATAAGTAGCCAAATGTGGTAACCCATATTTCTTTTACTGTATGCAGTTCACTTCACTTGCAATAGCAACTGTTTTCTTGGCGCACTTTGGCGAAAGAAATTCCTGATGCCAAATCCAAGTGACTCCTATTTTTTGATTTTGTAGTTTTAAAACTAAACATGTTTCTTTTCATTCAACGGTTTTTATATAATATTTTGAAAAAAAAAAAACAATTATTTGTTGGCAAATTGTTTGGATTTCGAATATTTGTGATGGCATAATTGCAAATTGCTTTTAAATTATGTAAAATTGTGATACATTTTTTAATAAGTGTTCTTATTATTATTTTAGCTTATAATTAATGTCAAAATTAAGTAGCTATTGGTTCTAAAATGTTTTAAATATGTTAGCAGTTTCTTATTTACTTATTTGTTGGGAAGGTTTCATATATATTCATTTCCAACCAATTCTTTATAACAGTAGTTAAGTTTTTAAATATGAAGTTCTTGATGGAAAAAAAAAAAAAAAAAAAAAAAAAAAAAAAAAAAAGGGGCTTGGAAATAGTGTCTTTCATCTAAACAAATGAAGGAATTATTTGTTTATATGAAAGAAAAATAAATCCGAATATGGCGTTCTTAGGTTTATGTATAGGTTTTCATATCTTTGGAAGAACTCTAGTGGCTTATCTATAAAAATGAAAGGAAATCGAGAAATTTAGAATCCAGACATCACTAGGAAGCTGAAAAAGGAATGTGATAGACGGTTTTTATCATTCAAATGACGACGTATTACTATAAGAAATACTGGACACTTCTTTTGAATTCTGAAAAGGGAGGAAGAAAAATAATATTTTGTTGTTTTCTATCTCTGCAAGACAACTGATTTGGTTAATTATAACAGTTCAAATGACTAACGTTATTGATAACTATGAATAAAAAAAATATAAGGTAGTTATTTAAATAATTGATATTTAACCGGTATAAATATAAAAATATATCATTAATTTGGTTGCCTTTAAAATTTTCAATATTCATATACATGTATACATTGTTTATTTACAAACAATAAAAGTAACATTAAATCCTAAAAAGTTATATTTCAGCTTTTTTTTTACTTATATAGCTTATTTTTTGGTATTTAGTTTATTTAGCTTATTTGTTTTTACTACTTAGTTTATTTAGCTAAATATAACTTTCAGTTTTTTTTTAACATTTCGGTTATTTTTACTTTTTTAACAATGCTATTCCATAAAATTTCAAATAAGCTTTAAAAAACATAATAATTTTAACATAATTCTGTTTTTCAAAATTTTTAATTTCTGTTTATAAAAGTATTGAAAGTCACCGATTTAAATTCTGCTCGTGGCGTGTGTTGCATTCACTGATTTTAGAATGTAAGAGACTCAGGGGTTATTATAACAATAAATATTTGTGTTCTGGCAAAGACGGTCAGGATACCTCAGGAGTGTTTTCTGATAGTTTTCCTTGCGGCATACAAATGAGAGGGGATTAACAATTAACTGTTCTACTATAAATATAATAAAATCACCTACTCTATTGAATGCTCATAGCATTTTAATTTTTTCGTTAAATGGAAAAATTCAGTAACAAAAACTGAATGAATTTACCATTAATAATTTATTTCGAACATTAAACTCTTGGCTATTTGAGAGGAAAATCTATTGAATTGGATTCTTTCTTGGCTTATACAAAGACATTTATTGTTATTGTAATAGATAAATGTTTTAGAAACTGCTTCATCCTTTTTGATATAATTGTGTGACTTTTTCCTACGTTTTTACATTTGCAAATAAATAAATAATAAAGCCAGCACATTAAAAAACTCTTCGGAGGACGATCCTTGCTTAATAGTTACACAGTAACACTTTTTTTTTTTATTCCGAGTTCTTAGTAACATTAAATTTACTACTACCCATCATTTTCAATAGTTAATAATAAGAAGTCAAGTTCGTGTTCAAAAATAAATCAAATAAACATTAACGGGAATCGTAGGAATATCTAAGAAATTAATTATGATATAATTTGAATACCATAAAAACTTCTAACTGGATACAAGTCTTTACTTTAATTAACATAACGTACTATGTAGCATTTTTCTCTAAATTGTTTATAAAACAGATAAATTAATTGGTTTAAAAATATATTGTTATATATATATATATATATATATATATATATATATATATATTATATATATATATATATATATATATATATATATATATATATATATATATATATATATATATATATATAACAATATATTGGGGTTAAATTTAATACCGTAATAAAATATAAAAATAGTCAATTGGTGTGCAAATTTCCACGATTATAGTCAATTATTTACATGATCAGAAAAAATTAAAATAATATTGAAAAATATAGCTATTTTATTAAAAATACTAGAATTACTAAAATTTAGAAATTAGGAAATTCACGAGAAAACTAATTTACATTGATACCATTAAGGTTTTAATTTCGTTATGCCCGTCTTAAGTTTTTATCCTAATCTGTCTGAAATGAAATGGTAGTTTTATCTCGAGAAGATCTGAATTCACGATTATTTATAAGATATTGTTATACATTCTTAATTAGAAAAGGCAATTAAACTGTAATCTAATGAAACAATCTCTAAATGGATAATTATAACAGAATTTTTTTAATTAAATTAATTTTTCATTAGTGACTGTTCTCGACGTCAGCCCTCATGGTAAATCGAGAAGGCTCGATGTAAATTTTTCATTGAACTACACGTTTGTAAAACTTTTTAAACGCATATTTTCTTTTTTAAATTTCTCTATTAATTTTTGTCAATCACTCCTGTTTGGATTAATCGATTTAGTTCCAAAGTGTGTGATTGTTTGCTGTTTTTATCACTGTTTATTTTATTATTGCGTCTTTGTGTTTTTATCCCTATGTTTCTAATAAAGAACTTGCGCTATAAATTCTAATCCTTTGTGATTATGAAAAAAGCAAAAAACAAAATTAAGATTCATTCATCTTTAAATCAAATAAGCAGCATTGGTTGCATCGATTAACTTGTGTGGTTAACGAATTAAGACTCCCTATAACAAACGAATTCTCATTAACCTCTTTTGAACTAAATTGGTGAATAAGCCCTGTTTAGTTTAATTGTATTAGCGAATTTATCAGTGTAAAGGCGTAAAGTTTGTTAAAACCCCCAAGGCCATATTTTTGCATTTATCTTAATTTCTCAGCCGTTCCAGTTCCATTCGGGACCATCGAAATTAATGAAGCACCTTATTCGTTTTATCTCCGAATTCTGCGGTCCCTTATCGGTTATTAGGCTAATTTCAGAAGGGAGTTGAAAATATGTTCCCGAGAATTGTTATGTTCTGCAAACGAGAGCTAAAAACTTACCAATTGCCTTATTGAAAGTCGGTTTATGGCACGAAGCCAGCCGCGTTTTACGATGCGATCCAAAGTTTTTCATAAAGAAAACACATTTCACAAAGGGGATGAAATCGCAAAAGGCATTAAAAACGCTTTTTAAACAGTAGCAAAGAAGTGGAATGAGTTCCACATTACCTAAAGTTCAGCAAGAGCAATTTGCTTTGTTGTTTGAAACTCAAAAAGTATTTCTTTCCCATTTTCTTTATAAAAAAAGTAGAATGTATTAACTTCTTTTAAAAAATATTTTCGTATTTAAATATTTAGATTCAAAAATTTTATTAGAGATTTTCATTCAATTTTGCTAACTTGGAAAAGTCTGAAGACAAAAATGATCTGATTTTAAATTTCGATGCATTTTATTGAAATCTATTCATGCCATTTGGGAAATAAAACTTTATAGAATATCTTTTTATAAATATTTTGTGAGGCATTATTGATTTTTTTAATAGCATCTTTACTAAGAAATTTATATATTTATTACCAAAATATCATGGCCTCATAGTTATATTTTTACTTAATGCCTACATATTTCTCGGTATAAATTCAATGATCATATATGCTTTATTTAGAGAAGCAGAGTTAAGTTTTGATGATATTTCTTTATTTCTTTATTATTCCTCCTTTTAGAAAAATTAATTTATTGTTTTTCAATTAAAATTCATGCGATTGCATAAATATTTCATTGCACATTTATGTAATAATTTTTGTGAAAAACAAATTTAGTGAAAATTTATTTTTTTGTGCAAATTTTTTCGTTTCTCTAAAAATTATTTCGATATTCAAATTTAAAGTCCTTAAGTTTGCTCGTACATTTAAAAGTACACCGGATTGCAAAAATTAAAAAAATAATGATAATAAACTCTCAGTATGTACATACTATACTGCTATACTCATTCTGGTATATATGTGCATGGCTATTTATATATATATATATATAGACTGGAATTACAATAATTAATTACATTTTAATTAATAGGTACAACTAGTTTAAATCAAATAAATATATGATACACAGAGATATTTCTTGTCTGACCGCTGAATTTATTATAGTTAGTGCAAAAGTTTTCTCATTGTCAATGAGGAGTCAACTGTTAAAATTTGTTGAATTAAAATTGAACGTCAGTTAGTATAAATTAATTTTTATTGGTTCAAATTTAACTCTATCTTTCACAACTCGACTCACTTCAGACGTCTATGTATGTGTTGTGGCATTAAAAGCAGGCGATTTAAAGACCACTGTGAGCGTAGCCACCTCATATAAGTAAGCTCTCTGAGATGGTGGAAGGCACAGTGATATGTTAAGTATAAAAGAGGTTGCACTATGTTGAATTGTGAACAATGTCTCTGTTTTAGTAGTTCAGTATGTAACATAATTATCTAATCTTCCAGTCTCTTATCGTTGAGCTGATAAAATTGTACGCAGGAGTGATAGGCCATGTCACATCATTATGATCATCTCTATTTTGAAGTTTCATCACAAGTACAGAAGAAAAATGAAAAATGAGGTAGAAAATATTAATACATGGATAGTAACTACAATCTATGTTTTATTAAGCTTTTGTTGGAAATTTTTGTAAAGCGTCCAGCATCAATAACCAGTCTGTGCTGGAGTTTCCAGGACTTATTCCTTACGACACATAAATGTGAGGCAGATACTCCTAACAATCCTTCCGGAAAGCAATGTTCTCTCCTAATCACCCTTTAAGTGTGCTATTCGCAATATGCTGCGTGAAACACGAACACACCTACCAACGTTGAACAACAATAAAAAAAGTGATGTAGTAATTATACATAGTAATCTCAGGAGTTTTTACTATCTCCCTCACCATTGTAGAAGACGATGTCGACGCTCTAAGGAGATCATAACTATACCAAGGTTTTGGCGAATTTATAGGATAACTAATTAACTCCTTGACTCTACAGTCAACGTTGGACCATGGCCGTCTGCCTACTGGCAGATTTTGAAATAGGAGATGTTTTGTTTTTCGGAGTAGGATTTTTGGCCATACGCCCAACATTCTACAGGCATATTAGACAGGGGCCTAGGGTTTAAAAGTAGTTTGGTTTGGTTTGTCACAATATGGTCATTTTTTTTGCACACTTTAGGCTAATTAAATCCAGACCTACAGTTTAACATGGATTCCGAACCACAAATAAACATCTATGCCACCGCCAGGTTAAAGTGGATTCCGTAACACTACAAAACAACCATGACACCACTGGGATTGGAACCCGAAATCTTTGGCACCTGAGGGCCAGCATAGGCAAATACGTTTATAAATTTAATTCTTTGATTTTGATTTTAGATAACAGCAATGGAAATTTTTGTGTGTTTGCACGTCATTGTAAACTACTTTTTTCAGTAAAATCACTACAAATGTCAAGCATACAGAACATAAATTAAAGTATTTTTGGAACGACATCCTATTTAGTGATTGTTTTGAAATTTTAACGTGTGCATAACATTTGAAAGGCAAAAAAAGAAATTTTTACTTAGCTCAACCAATGTGAGTTTTCTATTATCCAATATTTTCATAACACATGCTATACGATATTAAAGAAATCTAATGCTCAAGAAAATTGATCGACGTAGTTTTATTCATGCATACTCCATCAATCAACAATACCATCAAAGTACATCTGGGTACTTTATTTTGAAATAAAAAAAAAGAATGAAATGTGAAAAAGAATATTTTAACTGTAGTGTGGAAGAAAATGAAAAAGTTTTTTTGAAATATTATGCTTCTGAATCGGTCTCCTGGGAGATAGATAACTCTTAAACTTACTGAATGTAGTTTCTTTATTTTCTGTTTTACAAGAAGAATAAAATAATTAAAACTACTCGAAGGGACATCATGAATTAATCACCTATTGCTACAAATAATAAAATATTCCCCGTCATTCAAAATGATTAATAATTCACATTAAAAATATCAATGTTACATTCTTGCCCTACTTGCGACTCAGTGGTAACATACGATGTTAGCGTGCAGGAGATCCAGCTAGTGGCCACCGTTGCTGTCACTGCTTTTAGAAACGATATTTAATGGTGGTTGTGTCAATAGCTACAAGAATATTGCATTGACAGACAGGTTATCTGATTGAGTGTTCTAGGTTTTTTTTCATACTACATGCATATAAGCGGCATATCCTGCTAAAATTTCTAATAGATGATTTTCCCTTCCTCTAACATTGGTGGTGGCCAGATGGCCAATTTGCTAGCGCTCGGAATTTTGGTACCACAGGCGTAGAGTTCGGAATCCTGGCGATGCCATAGATATTTGTTATTGATTCGGAATCCTCGTTAAACTGTAGGTCCTGGTCTAGAGCCTATAATGTGCAACATGACCGTAGAGCGACTAACAGAAACAAAACTCTAACATTGGTGGGCTTTCTTGATGGAATACTAAGTGAAACAAGAGGTCCATTAAAAAATATTTAAAAGTATTATACACTGAAGTGACAAAAGTCATGGGATAGCAATATGCAAATTTTCAGATGGCAGTAGCATCGCGTAGAACAGGTATAAATGCGCAGTGCTTTCGCAGAGCTTTCATTTCTGTTCAAGTTATTCATGAAGAGGTTTTTGACGTGATGATGACCACACGACGGGAATTAACAGACTTTGAAAGCGGAATGTTAGTTGG
>BPLR01012736.1:0-82901 GCA_021605095.1 Caerostris extrusa | reverse complement strand
ATTATTTTTTTCATTTCAATTTACTTCACGACACCTCAGAACAGATGAATTTCAGCTGTAAAGATGATATTTATTCGTCGGTATGCATTCGACACTTCGTGATGACTGACTTGGGTAACTGATGCAGATTGAAAGTTTGGTTAATCGCTTTAATTGAATTCACTAAGAATGAATTGAGAACAGTAATGAAAAGAATCTAAATTCAAGAAATATTAAATGTTTCTCAAACTCTTTCCACCATTTTCAATTTTAATATTTCTGTGTTTATAAGAAAATATTTCACATACAAATAGTTTTGAAAGAAATATATAGCTAAATGTCAATTGTTAAAGATCCTCTTTGATTTACTGATCTTAAACACTGAAAACATTTTAATTGAAGCTACTGTACAGTAGAATTACAATCTTCGACAGAAAAAATAGAATAAAAAATAAATAATTGCTGAAACATACACAATCCAATGGCCTTAATGTCGATTACGAGTTGCTTTTTTTTTTTGTAGTCGTAATTGCTTTTCTTCCAACAGACTCCGCGTGTCTTCAACGTAAAACCGGTGAATAGGAAGGAAATAAAAATAATTTGTATCTGTTAGAGCTTATTGCCAATTCAACTTTGTTGAAAAAAATTTTATTTATTTATACATTTCATTTAGTGGTGTAGAGAACAATTTCTTAGATTAATACATATAAATCCGTATTTACAGAAAACACTTGAGTTGGGGAAAAAAAATCAAGCAAAAAATCAAAAGATAAAGTCAAATAATGAATAAAATTGATAAGTACATCAAAAAGAAAAACAAAATCACAACAAATAGCTTATGTATATCAAGACTTCAACTTCCGAATTTATTAGAAATCTGCAAAAAAAAAAAAACCATTAATTTAAGTTTTTAATTAATTTTTTGAATTCATAATTTGTAAATTTCTTTCTTACAATATCATGAAATACCAGTCCTAGAAGATAATATTCTTCCGATTCCACCTAGCATTACCACTACCAATGGTATTGCCTGGTGGAAACGAAAGAATATTATGTTTATTTAGGATTTAAAAGAGATAATGAATAGTATGAGAAGTAATCCAGAAAACTTTTATAATGCAGGGACCATGGGATTCAGGCATTGTCAAAATCGAGGCTTGATTCTGAAAAGCCACCGGTGGCTTCAAGCCTTCACCTTCTAGAGTTATCAGTTGGTAAGAATCGAACTGCCAATTTTCTTAAATTGTTATTTTTTAATCAATTTATATGTGCAGTTATGATGAAATGTATTCTACACGTATTCTAACATTACAAAAATTGAGTGCGCATCCTTAAAGTTTTTCTCTAAAGGTACTTGCAACTATGAATAATTTTACGATATTAAAAAACATACTTTTATCCTGAACATTTTAATATAATGTGTAACAAATGAAAATTACAAGAACAATTAAAATTAAGATTCATATTATTTAGGATAATATATTAATTTTAATTGGATAATGTATAAAACCAATGTCCTTTTTTTCGATGGAAACTCATTTACTTTTACTTATTGGCAGAAATCATTTTAAACTCAAGAACAAAAACGTAAAATGAAGGACAAATGATTCTTCACAAGGAAATTATTTGAAATCCCTTTAATTTACTACAATGTGTAAGAGATTGAAACACAAAAAGGAATCTTCTGTTTTATTAATAATTCAAAGAAAGGGATACTCTTTATTATTTGGTTATAAAATTCATTATAATTCAATTAAAGGGATACTCTTTATTATTTGGTTATAAAATTCATTATAATTCAATTCTAGAAAGAAATTTACAAACTTAGTGGCTTGCCAATTTTTTCTTTATTACATTTTTCGTATCTATAAATAAAATAATATATATCAGAAAAAAATAGTAACTGTAACTGTGGGAGGCAACAAATGACCCGGTTTCCACACAGCATAAGCATCTGCAGAAATGTCACAAGATTTGGCAAGATGCCTGTTTTACTACAAAAAATTTTTCTGTCATTATAGATTTACGTGATATTATTTAGAATTTTGGCGAGAAAAATAAAAGAAAGATCGTATTACTCTTTTGATTACAGATCTGGTTAGACATTTACAAAAACAGAATTCATGTAGAATTCAAATAGAGCTTTGGGCTCCAGATAACGATTATAGAGGGGGTTTGGAACTGGAGCTCAAAAACGCAAGTAAAGCCAATAGTTCGTATTTCTAGTACTAAGTACCTGATATTTGAAAAAAAAAAAACATTTTCTTAGAATCAAAACCGTTATCTTGTAGTTAAATTATTTTAATAATAACTTTTTTTAATAAAATGCACATAATATTTTAGAACATTGGGAGTTTCCATCTACATAAAATATTCTTCACTTGATTAATATCACAAGAAATTCATTTAAAATTTTAAACATATGTGATAATATACCAGAATAAATTACTTTATGTTAAACTTAAAAACCGTTTTATTTCAAGATGTAATGTTGTTTCGTATCATTTGTTTGGACATTTTGGTTTTTAAATGTTTCTTTTTTTAACAAAATAATTATACTTTTATTTCTTGATATATTAGAAAAAGATTTTTTAAATATGATTCGACATTATTAATATACAAGAAGAGATTTAAGAAAATGTGGAACCTATCCATAGCAAAGAATAATAGTTTTTAAAAGACCAGCAATGATATAGTATGAAAGAAGCATTTTCGAAAGCAGAAATTTTTTATAGTTATTTTTTATTAAATAAAATTTTTTTTCTTACATATTTATTGAATTTTCTCAAAAATAAGAAAAAAACTTCAAGTATCTCAAGGTATGGATGGGTTTGTTGCTCTGCGGTTTTTTTTGCGCAATGGGGCTGGTTTGACTGGGACTTACAGTTTAAAATGGATTCGGAACTATTTACAAACATCAATTATACCACCAGAATTCAAACCTGAAACCTGTGGTATTGCCTGGCCTACCAGACAGCTAGTCACTTGGCCATCAGGCAGCTTTTTACAGATGTAACGAGTTTACGTTTTGTCATGTCATCTTTTCAGAAGAGTAAATGAACTTTCAAAAAAGGAATATACTCATATGTAGAATTTTTCCTAATTACATTATTTCCTAATAGTATAATTAGGAAAAATGCTACACAACAGAAAAATAAATATTAACAGCAAAGATTCCAATTCTTCGGAAAAATAATTTTTGCTTAGAGCTCTTCTAAAGGATACAAGGCAAGAAACTTTGTGGGATTATAAGCAAAATTATTCTTCATACAGAAATTGCTCAATAATTTATTCTCTCTGATGCTGCATTCGAAAGCTTAATCATTAACTGGTGGCTCGATACTGCTCTTGCTGAGCATTAACATTTTCCAAAATATATTACACACAGTTCATTACTTCAAGAAGTCAGAAAATGATTCATCATCAGAAAGAGTGATGCATATTTAATAGAAAGAAACTGGCTGAGACGGAAAATGATTTGTCGTTTCACAGTAACCTTTAACTAGATTAGTCTGTGAAGTTAAAGTGAAAATGCAATTATAGCTATCTCTAGTATTAGTTATTTAATTTAAAGTAAAAATATTATTTTTTTAAGAAACTAGATGAAACAAAAATCTTTTCGCTTATAATAATATTTTCCTTTTAAAAGTTCTTAGGAAAAGCAAAAAACATAATTATAGAAAGTTACAAAAATAATATTTACTTTCAAAATTAAGCATGAAGGAAAGAAAGCAACAAAATTTATCGTTTAAAACACCTGAAAGCATAATAAATGTTCCTTCAGATTTGTTATTATTCAGGAAAATTAAGAGAACCCTTCAATTTGATAGTCAAACATTAAAAATTAATTAGTATTTCATAAGAATATTTAAAATTTGCAGATTCAACAATATTTTAACAATAGGTTTTTGAAAATACAATATTCAAATTAAAGAACTACGAAGAAAATAAAGGTAGAAATTTGAACATTAATTATATTTAAATGTAAAGGGTAAGTTTTAAAATATAAGAATATTGAATGTGAAATGAATTAATATGAATGATTTGTTTGAATTGTGGTATTCAATTGAGTCATTATCATCAATGGATTTTTCTGATTGCATATTTCGAATCATTTCATAATATTATGCTTTTAAATGACACTATTTTTTCATTCCAGGAATTTCTGCAACATTATCATAAATAAAATTCTTTAAATCCTAATAATATTTTAAACTTTGAATAGCTACTCAGAAAACGGAACGACATTCGGTGTTCAATTTTCATTTTCAATAACAAATGTAAACAAAAGAACCATTCAAAAATTATATAATTGCTATACTTATTTACTTAAAATTTTTTGAGAGTTATAATAAATATCTATTTCATACATAGTTGTTTGATACATTTATTTTTAACATAATACATTTGTTTTTAACACCTTCTGATTCAAAAGAAAGAAACAAACAAAAAAAAATCCATAAAATTCAGCAATATATTGTGCATCAATTTGAAAAATAAATTTATGAGTTATTAAAATATTCCAAAATGACTGAAACAACTATAATTAACTTTTTACATCATTAAATTACTTAATTTTATGTTAATTTTAATTTTTAAGTTAATTTAATCATGTTATCTATCAATTCATTTGTAATATTATCACTTTATCGCATTATATTTATTTCTAACAATCAAGTCGATTATAGATCAATTACTTAAACAATTACTAGATCTAGAACTCGATCTCAAAAATTGAAGACAAAAAAAAAAAAAATAAAATAAAATAATAAATGAAACTTCTAATGATTATAGTAGTACACAAACTATTTGAATAATAAACACGTTGTTTTGGATGAGACAGGATTTTTCCCAAATTCCTTACGCCGTTTCGCCCATTAAACCCACTAAGCCTCTTTTAACCATATTATAATGTAACACCATATTATAGTTGTAGCCTAGTAGGGCATTACGGAAGATTTTATAGAGTACCACATTTGCAACTCCAAGCAAGCATTGTGACTGTTGATGCGAGGCCACAATGTTTTTCAAAGCAATGACTGTATTGCATATTACCAATGAAAATACCTATATGACATACATGATCACATTGTTAATCGAAGTATATATTAGTAAAACATAATAGATTAGATGCATTTGATTATGCCGCAAATAATATTATTATAAAAACGTATAAATTATATTTGGACAGATGTTTACAGACATAATTTTAGTGTTATGAGTTACAAAACGACCTACCAAAAGGGTAAAATATGAACTCCATACCGAAAAGAGATTTCTTTTCCATTGAAAAGCAGCTTCTCAGCAAGAACATAGTACTTTGAGCTTCAGTGAGCTGAAATAGTGTGCATTGAGCAGAAGATAATGGCTGTTTTCCGGTGAGAAAACCAAGACTGGATGCCAAATGCAAGTTATTAACACGCGATGATTTTCCAAAGCAGAGGGCCGGAAATCTCCAAGTCACACCAGCATCCAGAAACAAGGGGGAGTGTTGATGTTCATTGAAGCAAATGCATTTTTGCCAATATTTTTTTGTGTTATAAGGCTTATGGAGGAGAAGTTTCTGAGGAATGAATAAGTGAAAGTAAGGATTTTCACCAAATTGATCATCATTTAGTGTAAAAAGAATGTTCATTAAGCGCAATAGGAAAAGTGCAATAATACATTGGCATGCAAATCTTAAGCAGCGACTGCTTTTTGACAGCAACGACTTTGCCATAACTCCGCAACAAATCATCTGTAATGCATTAGATTCAGAAAACACAGATAGTACTAAAGGAAAATGAATAAAATGCATACAGATTGAATCAAACTAAAAATGGTTTAATCGAAAAATAGCGTTGGGTACAACAAGGAGTTGGGGTTGCGGAAGAACAACATCAAGATGCCTCTTAGTAAGCGATATGACCTTCCTTAATTGCAACGATTGCTTGACACTGTCTCCCATCACTCAACACCATAGTATCACACCAGAGTAGTCGAAGTAAACTTACCCATTCCTGAAAGAACATTTGTTTCAGTTGTTAAAAGTATTCCGGTGGATATAATCGTGCCGAAAAGCATATTCCTAAAGCATCTGTGGGATTTAAATCAGGGTTTACGCTGGACAGTCTCCTTTTTAATGATAGTTTTTTATTCCAAAAATTTCTTCAATAGCATAAATCTAATGCGGACTGATGATATCGTCCATAAAAATAGAGTCTGAACTAATGACATCTCAGAACAGACGCATAAATGGGAAGATTAATTGCTAACAATAGTGAATCCTATAACAGTGTCTCCGTCAAAAAGGGGGTCCATTTATCATAATACCTCCCTAGAGTAGCACGCCAAGACTATAGTAACTGTTTCTTTCCATGATATTAGTGAAAGAAAACCAAACTGGAGTTGAGAAATGCTTCTGATACACAAATGACACTCATCTGTAAAGAAGACGTGACTCTACTGACAAGATATCCTATTTTTGTGTTCCATACACCAATCTAAACGTTTCCACCTGTGATCAGCTTTCACTAGGGGAGAGCGTTCAAAACAGCAGGCAAATAAGCCTCATTTATGAAAAGATCTAGCAGAACATTTGTCGATCCATTGATGCACATAGCTGCTTATCAATGTTTCCTCTCGTCTGAAAAACGATAAATCAGCTATTCATTGATGCTATTATTTTATTTTTTGTACGACCGCTATCAACCTTTCTTATAGCTGTTCTTGTGGTTTAAAAGGTTTTCCAAATTCCGTAAAACGACTCTTTGTCTATTCGAAACTTTTGGACTATGCTTGTCGCACTACAACTCTTCTCAAGTTGTAGATTAGTCTATAATGCGTTAAGTTGTCTATAGGGTTTCTTCAAGCTATATTAAAAGTACAGCGAACATCCAGCGCCTACATTCCTTCTTTCTATTGTATTCTTGCACTGCGCACGATGACAGTATGTGTTTCGCATGCCTTCACATCGCTTGAGATGTCCAGTTTCTGCTGTTTGCATAATAATTACCTTTCTACTGAATTGGCTATTCATTGCATTGATCGATCAACCCCTTTTTCCACATCACTGTTTAGGTTTTGCAGGACAATGTAGAACACAAGAGGAGACGTATGGTCTATAATAAAAATATTGACTTATTATGCCTACATACTCTGTCAGCCCTCATTTTGAATTAGAAAAGAAATGGTTATATTTTTTTCTAGTTTAAATCTATTATGCAAATTTAAGATGAATGTATCTTATTTGCCAAAATTAATAAATATTTTCTATGAATTTAATATTTAATTGATAAATAGATCTCTAAAAAACGATGCAAAAGATTATTAAGGGCAAAAAGCTAATGAACTCAATGTTATATAAGAAATTACCAATCAATTATCAGGTGAAATTTCAACTTCAATGTAAATTTGTAGTGCAATATAACTGAAATAGATCATTATCGTAATGATTTTGATATTTAATGGAGAAAACGTCCCATACCAGTCATGAAACAACACAAAGAAAACAATTCTAAGGAAAATGTAACATTTTCTTGCAGTGGTAGACAATGGAGCTATGCGTATTGAGTCTTCGAGCCCGGGATGAAACTAATGTTTTCTACTATGCATTAGTTTCTTTTACTTCCGTTAGGTGGCGTTAAGAGTGACGTAAAGTTGTTCAATATGTCACATACAGATGTTTACAATATCAACTGGTGAAAAGATGATCTTGAATGTTATTCGAAATTGTTTTTTTTTTTTCCAATTAGAAAATACAATGTTGAAGAGAAAATTATGGAATGAAAAGCCATTAAATTTAGTCATACCCCTTTAAATTCAGGATTTGGTTGAATGGATGACTAAATAAGTTTTGAATATTGTTATACTGAAGAATTTTAGCAACTTCACAAGTGATTTCTTCATGTTATAATCCTATTGATTCCTGTATTTTCTTGTAACAAATAAAAATATTAAATACTCTCCTCATTTAATGTATCACCAATGAAGTTTTTCTTAAAGCTACTTTGATACGAAAATAACCAGTTAATAAAAATTGTAAAGAGTAATTTAGTATTACTTAGAAAGTGAATTATTAAAAAGCTTTATTGCAGAATATTATATAAAACTAAATAAAAATATAATGAAATTATGCAGAAATAACAAAAAAATCTAACTAATATATTGATAAATAATTAATTAACTTTTATTAAAATTAATTTAATATTTTTTGCGTGGCAAACAGCTTAAATAAAATTTGTGTGAATAACAAATATCTATATTTATAATAATTTATGCTATTTTAGTAATTTGCATCTTTCATTTAAAATAATTTATGCTATTTTAGTAATTTGCATCTTTCTTTTAAAATAATTTATGCTATTTTAGTAATTTGCTTCTTTCATTTAAAATAATGTATGCTATTTTAGTAATTTGCATCTTTCATTTAAAATAATTTATGCTATTTTAGTAATTTGCATCTTTCATTTAAAATAATTTAATATACATTTTTATATCTTTCAAATGTTGCACCATTAATTATGCATAGCATACATATTCAGAGCAAGTTATTTTAAGTTTCAACTTTCCTATTTAAGTAATAAATAATGATGATTTGACGATTATGTAGATTATTTTGATAATGTTAGAATGAATGAAAAAAAAAAAGAGAAATATATTTCTTGTTCTTGTATGCAAGAAGTTTTTACACTTCCAGAAAATGTAATTAAATAAACAATAAAAGCTTATTTAATTACAAAATCTATAAACTAAGTAATTACTCCAACATTCTCGATTGTTATTTATCATGGAATATAAATTTCTGTAACATTGTTCCAAAACACAAATTGAAACTTTTCCAGTTAATGTTGATTAGTGTCCGAAAAAGAATGCATTCCATTCCAATAGAGAGGAAATAAGGAGTGACACTGCCTCGTGAGAGTTCTTTTGAATAATGGAGTCGAAAGCAAGTGTCCTAATTTTCACACTTAGAAATTATACAGCGAGTCAGTTAGCATTTCATAATCAAGTTTATGAAAGTGAAGGCTTTGTAAAAATAAAAACCCTTCTCAAGAGCTCGTAATTTATTACGAAATTTTAAATGAGGGCTTCTTCAAACGAGTTTCTCATTATTCATTCATAACTGCATGGAAGCGAGTGTTTTATAATTATCTTATGGATCCCGCCATAAATAAGAATACCATAACAATGGGAATTCGGACGATAATAGATGCCTTGTATTCTCAGCAATGGTAAAACTGTTTAGGCGATTATGCAATACAGCAAAATGCAAGCAAAGTGCTAAATAATTATCTTAGATCCTTTTTATTTTCCGATTAAAATACCGAGCTTAAATTTGCGTTGTAAACTTCAGGTGAGACTTTCTTGATACCGCTGTAGGATATGTAGTTCCAAACACTCTCTAATTACCCATCGAGAATTCCGAGAAGAACATGCAAATGAGGAGCTTTTGAGAGAGTTTTCTTTGAAGGAATCCGCGGTATGCATTGAAGTCATTTTTATTTGCAATGAATCCGATGAAGAGTTTAGTTCATTCAGATTGCTTTGATATTTAGTAACTGCTTAAAACTACCTTTAAATATTAGGAATTAAAAATGCTATTAAATATGCATATTTTATTGTTGAAACATTATTAAAGGGACTCTAAGTTTCATTTTATTCCCGAATTATTATTTTTCTTTTATTGTACTATATTATTATTCATATTATCCAATAGGAAGTATATTAAAATATATTTTTACGATAGAGGAATACAGTTTAAATGGCAATATTAATTATATTTAAATGCAATAAATTCAAAATTTTAAAGTACCTTATTTAGGAACCTTCTGAAATAAAGCATTAAAACAATAGGACTACTAGCAAATAAGCTATATTTCAATATGAGGTCAATTAATTAAGCAATATACTAAAAATAATTTTTTTTAATTAAAAACTTTACATTTTTTATAAATATCCAATAAAAAACTCAAATTTAATCTCAAATTAATTTAGAAAATATTCTAAAGATACATAATAAATTTTTAGACAGTACGTTTAACAATTTATGAGAAAAAAACCATTTAAAATTAGGTGATTTTAATAACGTGTGCATACTGAGTATCGAGTCCTCTTAAGACTTTAATCATTACTTAAAAAAATTTTTTAATTGCTTTAACAAATTTTTCATCAATATTTATATTTGAATAACTATATATGTTTTTTCCTATTTCTAAAATGAATTTTTCTATTTCTATAAAAACTTCTTTCAACATGAATATATATATTTTTTTATTAACATTTCAACCACTGTAAAAAAAAAAAAAGGTGGTCTCAAATATTCATTATTGTATCTAATTTAAAAGGATATATTTAAAGGGAATTTTGTTATTAACATTTTATTGTATAGGATGTTGTAAAATCGAGTTAAAAGATACGAATATTTTACAATGAACAATCAAAATCAGCATAAATAATAAATGATATTCTTACTGAAGGTTTATAATTTTGAAATGACACAATCTCAACTTTTCAGGCATTTGAATTTTTTAGTTTTCTTCGTGTTTCTTTAATTTTTCTTCAAAATAAAAATTTTATAAACATCTATCGCATAAAAATATTTTATTTCTTAATATTTTAGACATGTTTTTAATTCGACAATAGTGACCTTTTCTATGCAGTAAATTTAATGTTTCTGAATTTATTTTTAATATTTCTTAATAAATGAATTTGAATTTTTAAAGCCGTACACATTTACTGATATATTCATTTTTAATTTATAAAGAGTATTTTAAAAAAAAAAAACATTTTCCTTTAAAATTTCATTCATTTGCATATTCTTTATAACTTGTATTTCTTTCTGAAATTTTTTTTACATTAGAATGGCAGATAAAGTAGACCACATAAAACATTTATGTGTTTGTTTTTAGTACTGTTGATTACTTTTTATCTTTACGTGTTTTGGGTAAATCAATATAAGTTGATTTCCCAAACTGTAAAAAAGGCATCTTAGGTCTAGACATAGTAATGTGATGCGTTGTGTTGTAGTAATAGTAATAGTAGTAGCTGTAGTAATGTAGGTTGACCTTTTAAAGGTTCATGCATATCGATGGTCAATTCAAATATTTAATTTGATAGAGCCCCTTCCCACTTAGATCAAACTGTTTATTTATTTTTTTTTTTGAAAATTTAATATTTCAAAAAATCTGTATTTTTACTTACCAGCGCCAATTTTATTATCGCTCCTGAATTTATTGATTGATTCGGCGTTTTTTTTCTGGTTAAGTTTTATTAAATATTCCTCGAAATTTTGAAGTTGACATAATTGATGTAATCAATAAGTGCAAAAGAGAAAAGAAGATTGAATTTTAATTTAAAATTAGTTTATGTAATTTTTTTAGAAATAAAATTTTTATTTTTTTATGCAATACTTCTTAATTTTAATGTTCTTGGTGCATTTGAACCAAATCAGGACCTTTAGGGGAAACTACCCCGCATTTGCATATCGCATGTTAAAAAACCCGGAGAACTCCCACCAGGTAGTCCTACTGACGAGGCAAGATGCGGAACACCACAAACGCCATCGAGTCTTCTAGTTTTTTAAAACAGTGTCTACAACAAATAAGCCAGCAGATTGAACATCCGTCCTAATGCTCACCTGCGGCAAGGGTTGCCGCTGAGCCACGCGTCGAGTTTTTAATAGATGAATTGAATTTTCAAAGCTGCACACATTAATATATTATACCATATAAAAATATATGCACATATTATGTGTATACTTTTTTGAAATTTTTCAATAACATCTAAAAGAAACAGAGTAATCAGTTCCTTTAAAATTTGATTCACTTGCAAATTTTTTATAACTCGTATATCTTTCTGTAATTTTTTCTACCTAATTAATAACAGAGAAATGAATCTACTCTACTCTACTATTATTTAACTTAAACAAATGTTAACAAATTATTTTGTTGCCATTTAAGAGCTACATAATTTTTACAGAGTATGGATTGTCATTCATATATCATATATAACTTAATTTTTGAGTTTCTATACGAATAGGAAAATGGATTTAATCACCTAGAGAAATTAATCTTCTAACACGTTGAAAATCCACAATTTTTCTCTCAAAGGCACAAAAATGCATAAATCACGGAAAAGAAAAAGAAAATCTTCACTACATCAAATGCTATTTCAATACTTTTTTTAAAATTCTAGATTTGAAATCAGTTTACAAATAATTATGATGTGCAAAAGTAACGATAAGTATCTCTTTTGAATACCAGCCGCTGCGATACCTGGTATAAATGGTTCGACAAAATAAAATGAAATCGCATTAAAAGAGTTGTGAGCTCATAAACATTTTGAAAGAAGTAAAAAATTAGAAAGGCGTTGAGCTTCTACCTGATTTAAATTCATTCCAAAATAAGCGATCCTGGCAGATAAATAAGATTAGAACGTCTTCCAAATCCTTTTGATGTGCGAACGATGATTCCAGTGAAATGAGAACAAAGGATTCTAAAGAAGACATTCCGTAATGTTCAAATGAATTTGCAAGAATGCTGCATGCATGTTGTCTGACTTTAATTACTTCATATAAATATACATATGGATGCTCCATCTTCTCAGGTTAATGATACATAGTTTTTACCTAAAGATTTAATGGCGGAAAACATGTTTAGCGTAATACAGAGATAATCTTTTCCTTCCCCCACGTTAGATATTTGATTTATTTCGACAAAATTACCAGCCGCAATTAGCATCTGAAACAGTTTGCATTTCTTAAAATACTACAAGGACTCTTCTGCCCAGTGGAGTTACCACATTTGATGGAATTTTTAAGCAGCCTATTACTTTACTTGATGACGTATTGCAACTTGGAGTATTTAGATATAAAAAAAAAGGAAGGAAATGAGATTCTATTCAAATAAGATTACTGCCTGTGTCAGTACTTAGCTTCCAGGAATGCAATTAAGAAATTTAGAGATTGTTTTTTATTATTGTTTCCGAAGTAAGTATTTAATAGGCTTATGAATTCAAGCGCATAGCATCATATTTTTTCGGATGTCTCGAAATTCATTTTGTTACTTTTTGCGCTGTTTTAATACCATTTAATATGGATGCGACAGCAGAATTAAATTCCAAAGCATGCGTATGTTTCACATTTTGAAAATAAATTACTAATTACTTATCGAGGGAGTAGATTGATAACAGTAAGAATGATAGATTTTTTTATTCAAATTAAAAATATGTTGCTAAAAATAATTAAAATTTGTAAGAATCTGATTTGGATTCATGTATAACCTCGATAATTATTTAAATTTTAAGCTATTTATTGTTAATAAGTTATTTATTGTTATTAAGTTATTTATTGTTAATATTAAGTTATTTATTGTTAATATTAAGTTATTTAGTATTAGAATTAAATTCCAAAGCATGCGTATATTTCACATTTTGAATTAATTACTAATTACTTATCGCAGGGAGTAGGTTGACAGATTTTTTTTGCTCAAATTAAAAATATTCTCAAATTTATTAAAAATTTGTAAATATCTGATTTGATTCATGTAACCACGATAATTATTTAAATTTGAAGTTATTTGTTTATTTGAAGTTATTTATTGTTAGAATTAAATTTCAAAGCATGCGTATGTTTCACACTTTGAAAATAAATTAAATTACTTATCGCACGAAGTAGATTGACAACAGTAAGAGTGATAGGTTTTTTGACTCAAATTAAAAATATATTGCTGAAGTTTATTAGAAACTTGTAAATATCTGATTTGGATTCATGTGTAACCACGATAATTATTTAAATTTGAAGTTATTTATTGCTAATTTTAAGTTATATATTGTTACTTTTAAGTTATTTATTGTTAATTTTAATTAAAATTAAATATTAAAATATATTGCCAAAATTTATTATAAATTTTTAAATATCTGATTTGGATTCATGTGTAAATTTCTGATAATTATTTAAATGTTAAGTAATTTATTGAATTTAATTAAAAAATTTATTTATAAATATATCATAATTAAAGAATTGTTCTTTAATAAAAGGGAAAATATTCTACATTAACGAAAATCGACAACAAATTTAAATATATAGTACTTGTGATAATGGAGAGATTCGGTGATTTTTTCTAAAAAATTTCAAATATTTAACGCCAGTAAGTTAATGGAGTTTGTGTCTAAAAACTGTATGAGAAATCTTTCTGAATAGTAATAAGTCAATTCATCGTTAACAATAGACAGGAACCTGAGTTATTCCTGTCTTCAAGATTTTATAAACAATTGATCCGAGTATGCAGTGTGTATTTGTGTAGATTGCCTTAAATGAAATTTAGAGCAGTTTCGAATATTAACTGGGATTACCATCTAGTTATAAATTAATAATGGATATAGAAAGGGATTATTGAGATTAAGTACATCATTAAACGCAACATGAAATTAAAATACTTTGCAACTATATACGATTGCTAACAATTCCTAATTTGGGTTGTATAATCTGAAATATTAAATTAATTTTAAAAACATGCTGTTTTCTAAACAACGAATAAAAAATAATTTAAAAAAAGAATCACTATTTTAGCTGAAATGATTGATTTAAAAAAATTTCTCATTAACTTCTCTCTAGCTTTTATTATTCCCGTTAACTTTTATTTCGATCTTCACAAATAAATAATAAACTTTAATACTGAATTTTAAGTTATTAATTGATTAAATTTAGATCCATGTTATTCACATATTAATCAAACAGTTGTAAACTAATTAAGTTTCACAATATTCTTATGAATAAAATGTGGATATACTTTAATTTTATTCACCGTATGTATCGAATTATTAAATTAAAAAAATGATTCTTAATCACGCAAATATAGACCAGAACATTTGAGATCCCAGTTAAATTATTTAAGTATCGCACTCACATAAATGGTTCACCTAGCATAAACCATAATATTATTAAATTATAAGGTACTGATGCGAAAGTTCCCAATTTAATAATATATTGCGGTTGTAATCAACTTATGAAAGAACAGTTCGTTAATAAACGTCCTTTATAATTGTTTTAAAGGTTTGTTCCTCACCTGCTATTGTTCTGGGTTGAATAATAACCGGAAAATGTTAATTATATTTTAGATGTATTCATTGTGTAAATGATTATTCGAAAATATTTAAAACTTTCGAATGTGTATGTTTTATCATAAACTATACATAACAGTAACACTTAAAAGCCTTATTTGTTTAATGTAGAACAATTAATGGTAATTTTATGATTTAATTGATGTTACGAATAAATGACGAAAATATTTAATTAGTAAATAATATATTTAATATGTAAACCATATTATTTAATAAAAAAAATTTTTCATAAATTTGACGCAACAGAAAAAGCTTCACGTTTTATTCAATTCACAATTGTCATTTTACTGTTCAATCTTAAATATATTAAAATATAAGAAATGGGTAATATAATACACATATAAGAATGTAATTTTAAATTTGAAATGAATTCTATATTGCTTATAATCAATTCTCATAACATTTTTAAATATATTTCACTGAAAAATGAAAATATATTCTAATTAAGTATTTCCAAATAATTGAAAAATGAAATTAAATATTTTTCGAAGAAGCAATCGAATATCTTTGAAATTTTACAAAATGAATTTAAACCACAGAAAATGAAAATGAATAATATTTTTTCAATTATTTATTATTATTATTATTATTTGGTGAATAACTAAAATAAGCTTACAGCTTCGGTAAACTTCGAATAAGGGTATAAAATAACATAAAGGGAAAAATCGACGACAAAGCCTTATAAAATAATGCGAAGGAATTTAAGAATTCGACACTTCTGAGAGGCTTCAAAGGAAAGTAGAAAATAATTACTTTTTTTTTTTTAAACCAGGACATTTCACAAAGAACTGGAAATCTGAGGAGAAAATTTTGTAATTTATTAAAAACTTAAGTAAATTAAAACATGTTTTTTCCAACAATTGTTATGAGATTAAAAGCACAATATGAATATTAGCAGATTTTCCAAACATATTTTAAATACAATATTTGTCCCATTTGCCTTTTTTCACATTTATGTGGCGTAGTTACATGTAGAAATATGCCTTAAGAGAAGATAGGTCACATTTGAGTGATATGTGTGAAGAAAGAAACCATTTCATAGAGATATTTCAGCAATGCAGAACCAAGACATTAAAGAAAGTAAATATAAATGCTTGGTAAAAGAACACCAATATTTTGTGACAAAGAGAATGAGAAGAATTCTTTAGAAAATCGTCCAATAATATTCTTTTCGTGGACTGAGTTAATCATTTATTAATCATTAATGCTTTGACATTTAATACGATATTAAAAAAAAAATAAAGATATCTTTAATTGAATACCCTTTTTAAATATAAATCGTGACCTTTAAAAAATAAAATGAGCACAAATGAACTGAAAATTAAAAATTTCTAAGAAATTCAAGAAGCTCTTAAATATTTGAACTCCTCTTCTTCTTTCAGAATTTCAAAATAAGATCATTCAAGTTAATTAATTTGAATTTCGAGTTCTTTAATGTTTTAACGCTTATAAAACATTTATAAGAATAATACCTCTGAAATTATTTTCTAACAGGAATTTTAGTTATTTATTAATCATTCAGGATGTTTTTTTAGTTCTCAGTTTGAATATCTACCTATAATTAAAAAAAAATTTTTTTATCATTAAACATACTTTAATTAATACACTCAAATCAGACATTTGAGTGTATTAATTAAAGTATGTTTAATGATAAAAAAATTTTTTTATTAATTATCCGTTTAAGCTTTTAATTGTTTTATTTCTTCTTTGCGGTTACGATTGATTTTTTTTTTATTGCTACTAAAAATTTTAAATGTAAAAGTTCAACGTACAACAAAAATTTAATAACATTTGTGTAAAATAGCATTGTGACTTTTCTAAAGTAAATTTATATTTAAAAAAATGTTGTTTCCAAAATCCAAATTATAATTTTTATATTTTAAATTGTCTTTCAAAAGTTAAAAATTTAATATTATATATGCATTTTGAAAAGTAATTAATTCTGTATTTAAAATATTTTTTGAAATTTAAGCAGAAATTGTTGTTTTCGTAGTTATTTATGATTTAATAAATTTAGTTTAATCAATTGATTTTTATTTCAACCAAGTGAACTCTGAATTTTAAAGGATATTTTAATATTTTCTAAATTATAGTGAAAATTTGAGTTATATAAAAAGTTTTTTTAAATAACTTTATTAGTAGTTATGAATAAGTTCATTATTAATTATGTAATTTTATTAATAGCTATGAATAAGTTCATTTTTAGTTATGTAATTTTATATTTATTAATAATACGATATAATATTCTTTTTTTTTCTAGTATAACTTTTAAAAAAAACTGGCATTTACTTTTAAATGACATATCCAATGCTGAATGTAAACTTATTTTCTTTTTTTTCGAATACTTGAAAAAGCATTTTAAGTTTCATGAATATTTAATAATTAAAAAGAAAACATTTTTTATGTTCGAGTAATATGTTGGTATTCCAATAATCTTTTTTAAGGATATTATATGTAAAATATATTAAATGAGAAACAATTTTTAAAAATAAGATTTAAACTTATTTTTTTAATTTAAAAAAAAGTAATATCAATCTCTCGAAATTTCAAATTTGAAAAATTAAAATTTTTTTATATCACTATTTCCTATATCAATTTAAGAAGTTGGGAAAAAAAACCAACAACATGAAAATGTCAACTTTTAAGTCCTTACAACCCATACCAAATTTACATTATTTTAATTATTCCGCATTTGAGCTTTACGATCAAAAACGAAAAAGTTCGAAACGTATACCTTAATTCTAACGAAATAAATAAACCTACAAATCATAAAAAGAGCCACCATGCGCAACAACGCAAACTTGTCATAAAGTTCAGCCACCATTAAAGAATGATGTCCTCAAATTAAGAGTAAATTGCATTTGTTGGCCTGGCTGAAATGAAGTCAACAAAGAAGACATCCGTTTAATTCCAGATAATGGGTACGCAGTCTAAAGGTCGATCTTCATTATACAGAACATTGTGGTCAGACGTCAAAGTCTAAGGGCAGTCCAAAAGCATGTTCTGCGCCTCACCAAGAGATTGGGGTGTTGACCACCGCAAAGCGAGCAGCTGTGAATTTAATCCACAAAAAAAAGGAAAGGGTTGGGATATGTATGCAAGGTAGTGGGGGTAAGTATTACAGCTGGTTAGAGTCCTTTCCCCAGCTACAAAATGGCGCCAGAGGTCACATGACTGGCGATGCTCCAGTGTCCCATCGATTGATTTTCTAGAGCTATGGTAGAGTAACTAGGTCAAACCAATGGGTGCTTGGCTCTCGCTTCTATCCCTTCCGTTTCGAAAACTGGGACTGTTTGGATCCCTTTTCTTTCTTCGCGAAAATTTGCTTCCCAAGTACTGTGTCCTGTTGCGGTGATTAAATGCTCCGCACCTCCCCTCGGAGGATCGAATTTCAGTGACCATTTTCTGAATGAGTGAGCTTTAGGTATGGATCGGAACCGTGACGAGAATAGAAATTCCTCACATGTTAGAACCAGCAGGCTCAGAGGAAGGTTTTAGGCTGATTTTTGAAATCAGCCTTTTTAAACAGTTGTTGGTCATTGGGGGAATAATTTAAGTTTTAGTTTAGGATATCTAAAATTATAACTGATGCAAGTGTGCGAATAAGATAAATTTTACAAAATAAGAAAGATCAATACATTTTAATCTTTAAATACTGAAAGACAGGATGAAAGTTATAATTCAAAATTAATTTTTTATTTTTTATTTTCATTGTTTATCTTCAGTATTGGATAGTTTAAAGAATGTGTTCTCATTCAATAATTTATTGATTTCGCTACTTCATCTAATTATTTAAATTTATTTATTGATTGATTGATTGATTAAAATAGTGTAATTCATTCTTAGATAAAAAAAAATTTATCGTGGAATTTTTAAGTGCAAATTCCGGATTTTATCTGTGTAGCCCTATTTTCCGTAGCCCAAGTAGCCCTATTTTCAGTATTTCAAAAATTGAAATGAACATTATTTTATGAAACAATATTTTGAAATGTCTTATTTCGTCGAAGGAAAATATGTATTACTCTTTCGTTCAGCAACTCATAACTTAAGATTCTTAGGATTATTCTCCAATCTGTAATTTCTAAATTGAAGAATATTATGTCTATTCTGCAATTAAAAAGGATACTTTTAAAAATTATTTTGTTAAAGAAACATTTTTGTAAAGTCATTTATGTCACAAGATAAATGAATGCTTATCAATATAAAATTGGGCCACGTGTTTTAAATAAGAATTTAAAAATGTAACAATTATTTTGCAAAAATATGAATTAATTTTATTTAACTGGTAAACATAATAAAAGTCTGTGCTGTTTTTTTTTTTAATGTTATTTTAATCAATGAAAGATATATTTTCCCGAGATTAAAATAAATAATAAAATGGGAAAAACAAGGAAAAAACTTTTTAGAACATTTTTAAATAAAAAAAAATATTTTATTTACTAATCAATAGAAGTTTAAAATAATCAATTCATCCGCAAAATGGAAAAAAAAAAATATTAAATGAAGTATAATTATTTGAATAGCACGAAACATTTTTAAAATTCAATAAGGCATTGAAATTAATTCAAATATAAATTTTACATCTTTTACTGAATTGTAATTATATATGATTAAATAAATGAAGAGAGATTTATACAATTTTATTAAATTTTATAAATTGTATACAAATTTATGTTGTTTTATATATTAACAATGTTTTTATACATTATATACAAATGGATGAATTTACATTAAAAAACGTTATAAACAACTCATTTCTAAATGAAATTCCAAAAATTTTAAATATGAAAATCATTCTTTGTGTAATAAAAAATTTATGAAACTCTTTTGTAATAAATGTATACATAATTAATAAAATAATATTGTTTGAAATTATTTCACAGCCATGAAATGAACTTAAAGCATTTTATCAGTTCATTTAATAAAAAAGAATGTTTTACTTTCATATATTTCAGATGAAGTTATTAATATTAATAAAATGTCAGTTATTTCCCTATACACATTTCAAGAAGAAAACTTGTTTTTAAATTCAAAATTCGGATGTTTTAAAGGCAGAGTATATACACTGTATATAGTGTCGCGCTTAAAGTTTCTCCTGTAAGTTAATTCGTCTGTAAAGTAAATGTATAAAAGAGAATCTAATTATCCGTGTAACGAAAAGTCTTTTAAAATGCAATTAGTCATTGAACCAAAAAGCAGTCATTTTAAAGAACGCCGGTGATAAAATTAGCCTATTTGAGCACTTGTCACGTCTTTTACATTAAAAAGAATTCTGTTCAAAGTGTTCAAAAGTTCTTTACTCAAATTTTAGAATCAACAGCCGTAGATAATTATTGAGTTACTTCCGAAGAAAGGTTGAAAGTTAAATTCTTTATATTAAAGGCAACTATAAATATATTGATAGAATATATACAATAAATAGGAAATTTTAAGAAGCTTAATACTTTTCAACATTTCTTAATGTTCTTGGAGAAAATAAATATAACATCATGCTAGAATTTGGTGGAAATCACTCACTTGTATTAATAAAACAAAAGACTTTCAGAAAACTATTTTAAGTTATTTTTAACTATGATAAAATTTCGTATTCAATTACTTTCCTGTATGTCTGCTTTTATCGTGGTAATTGTAGCAACTCTAAAGTTGATTTTTAACTCGAATGTACTGACGTTTCTTATGGTTATTTTTTCGTTTATCAAATATAACATTTTTGTAACAAATAAACACATTCTTCTTTAAAATTTTACACCCCGCAAAAACTTATATTAATTTAACATGTGCTTATTATGAATAATTTTTAAAATCATAACTATAAAAGAAGTACCACTGGCCTAAATTGAAACAATAAAATAAAACAAAATTCTTGTTGTTTTTTTTTTTTTATGTTTTTTATATTTTCAACCGTCTATAGTCTTCAAAATATTTTTAACCATATTTTATAGATAACATTCTTAAATAACTCTTTATTAATTTGATAATTTCATGCTGTAATAATAATTCGTTTTGGTGAAATTACAAATTAAGAAAAAAAAAAAAAAATTTATGAAGCAAAATTTTTCATTTTAATAATTACAAGAATTTGTATGTAATGTAAAATTAAGATATAAATACCAGTTTAAAGATTCTACTATGTTCAAAACATTCTTTTTTAAATTGACATAAAATTAAATTTTTTTTTACTAATTTGATACCACATAACGGCGATAAAAGAGCAAAAATTGCTTTCGTTTAAATTAAGACTTTTTTTAACATATGGCAATTTTTAATAAAATATTTGTGAATTTTACCACTTATAGGGAAACACTAAAAAAAATCAGTATTTATGTACACAACAACTATTGCCATTAAAATTATTATTTAAGAATAACTACGAAAAATAATTGAGATATCATCATTTATCTTAATTATTTGATTAAAGTTTTTTTAATTTTTCGTGAATTACAATTGTAAAAAATGGCTCTTTAAAAAAAAAAATAAATAAATAATAATAATAAGGAAAAAGTTAACAGTTATTTTTAAAATTTGATATTCGTAAGATATTATGAGTGGAGTTTTAAAGAGATGTGTTAATAATATTTTTAATTAGAGCCTGAATTGCAGGAAAGTTTAGGGAATCACTAAATTCTAATAAAAACATTTAAAGATTTAATGCTTCTTCTAAAACATCCAAAACAATAACCCTGTATATAAACTTTGTAATATGCATGTTGCCATTGACCAAAATAAAAGTACAGTAAATAAGTTTAAAAATATGATGCCAATTCTAAAAAATAATATTAAAATGAAGAAATAAATTTTATAAATATAATTTAAGAAAAATGAGCTTGTTTAAAACTGCCCGGTTATTGACACTTTGGTTTTTGTGAAAGTCTAAAAATATCATCACTTCATAAACATTTACCGCAGACAAAAAAAAAAAAAAGGTCATTTTTTTAAATCAGCTAAAGAAGGCTCTAAAATAGTCATTAAAAATTGCAAATTTTCACCCAAACCCTCTTTTCAACACAGAGAGATACTTTAAAAATCGTTCTTTGTAATAATATTTCAATGGCATTCATCAGTCTAAAAAAAAAAAAAAGCTAATGTTTAAAAAAAGATTCAAGCCTTTATTAATACTTTTTTATTTCCAATCATAATGTTCTTCTTTTATCGATTTTTGCGCGAAGCGTTGTTACCGATTTCAGTCTACCCGTACTGTTGTCAATGTGCGAAGGGGGAATAACGAAGTAATAACAGCAAAGAAATTTCAAGTTTAAGAGTTCAAACATATTTCACTTTTACCTCAAGTTTCATTAACACCCTCTCGATTTATCACTGTAACACTCAGGCAAAATGTACGGAACATTAAACTCAAGAATTCTACAACTAGTTTCGAGGTTCGCAATGAAGGCCCTAAAACTTTATTTCCCGTTCTAATGGCATTAACAAAGACGCTGGACTCGGAGTTAAATCGAATTTCAAACAACTTAGATATTTTTCGCCGTGTTATTTTTTCCAGGGTCTTTTTGAAACAGCAAGTAAAAACTATTACGTCTCTAGAGAACATTACCCTCAGCTTTTATGAGAACTTTGCTTCCCCCCTCCCTTCTATGGCACCCATTCAAACAGGCTGCAGACACACACTTTGTAACGGCCATTGCTGCCTGCCAGAGAAGACTTTCAACTCCTGCTATAGGATTAAAACTAGGATCCGCACTCAAACATTCGCCGTCAGATTAACTCTACGTTTCTAATTTGCCCCGAGAAAATCCTTTAAAGACCGTTATCAGCCCTCCAGTCAAAACTCAGAAGTTAAATGTTCGGGAGTTAAATATTTGGTCGGGAGAAGAATCTTACTTTCGAGGAAGTAGAAGCCTGTGGTTTTACTAAATGTCTGTTTCTGGGAATAAAATCGGTTCGTTAAGTAATATCTCTTTGGCGCCACTGAATTATTATGGATGAATATTCGGAAGTTAATCTTGTGGTTTTTTAAATCGAAGCGAAGCAATGGGAATTATCAAATTCTATGTTAATATCAAATTAATTAGGAATTAAATAATCTATGAACTCTTCATGATTAATGAATCTATAATTGGTGCTGGCATTAGTCTGATTTTAAAAAATAATATTTTTTTCTTTTGACGTATATCAGCTATTTTAAAACAAATAATATACATCAAGGAAATAATGCTAAATGTGGCTATATTTAATACAATCTCTTAGTAATAAAACCCTTATTAATATTATGAAAATGTAATACATTTTACAGCTTTCTCTCTGTATTTTTTTGCTGTACTTTTCTTTCTAATGTTATTTTTAATATTAATATTAGTTTCTAATTACAATTTTCTATTTTCTTTGCTGTTTTTTAACAAAACTTCAGTTCTCCCACTACCTTTTTAAATTTTGAAATGGTTTGGTTTGTCGCTCTACGGTCATCTTGTGCACACTTTAGGCTAAACCGACCGGGACCTACAGTTTAAAGTGGATTCCGAACCACTACAAACATCCATGGCACCACCGGGACTCGAACCCGAAACCTGTCGCACCGAGCGCCAGAGCGCTAGCCACTCGGCCATTCAGGCCCCTTAAATTTTGAAATGAATTAACTACGTAATGCCTATTATAATGACGTACAATAGGC
This sequence comes from Caerostris extrusa, assembly GCA_021605095.1. Lineage (NCBI taxonomy): Eukaryota > Metazoa > Arthropoda > Arachnida > Araneae > Araneidae > Caerostris > Caerostris extrusa. The sequence goes on along the minus strand of BPLR01012736.1, from coordinate 59,200 downwards.
AAATTACTTGTTATTACATTATAAACCATCTTCTGAAATTAAAATTACAACGAACTGTATAAGTGATATACCAGAGTTATGAAATTATCTAATGTTAAACGTTTTAGAAATATATTTTTATGGCTTTTTGGTAGTTACTTGAATTATTTCATTTGCCATAACTTCCCGACATAATCTAGGATCCACAGCTAAAAGAACAAAACATTTTTTTTTTCTATATGTCATCGGGAAAATGTTGTGAAGTAGAATTGGAGCATTTTCATAAAATACAAAGCATCTTGCACATCTTTAATAACAATTCGAAGGTTTAAAAACGAATAATAATATTTATTGTAATTAGTCTATAAACCGCGGATAATACACTAATATACCTTAACATTTCTGGAGTTTTGATTATAAAACACTGCGTACAATCTATGGTCATTTTTTTCCTTGAAGTTTCATAAAAATTAGTTTTACAAAATGGCCCCCAAAAATACTTTTTACCAGCGAAAATTGTAACAATTTTTGTGTCAGAGAAAAGAAAAAAACAATAGTAATTTAACTAATAATAGTAAATAATAACAAATAATAAATAATAACTGTAATAGAAAATATAGTAATTTAACATTCTACAATAATTTAAAATATTAAAGGGGAAATTATTCGATAGAAAGACGAAAATTATTCTTAAAACATGTGCATGCGACACAAACAAAATTGCTGTTTCGTTATGCATGAAAAATATTTATTCTTCAATAGCAGTGTAATAAAAATGTAAATAATTGTTTTCGATGGAAAAATTTTTCTTACATCTTTTTAGACGTGAATAAAAAATATCTTTATCAAGTGCTGTTTCGGCCACGTATTCATGACGTTATACGGAAAAACTCCACGAATTTTCAGATACTATCTGATGCAGTATTACTTTTTACGTATGCTACATAAATTTTATGAAAGCTAATTTATTTCTGATCGATTTTCACCTACACTTTGGGGGAATTATTATTAGTTTCGATTTTAGTTTAAGGAAAAATGGTTGAAAAGTAACATAGTTCGAAATGCGAGTTCAGTAAAAGAAAATCTACATACTTAATTTACTTTGCTTAAAGCTCGACTTATAAACATGTGCATAATTTTAGTAAAACAGGAGGAAAAATTCCAATGCATATTCAATTAAAAAATTTAAAATTATTTAATAATATAAATCACCTTAAAAACAATCATGTAAACTAATTACATCATGTTAAATTAACAAAATCTTTTTCAAAATATAGTTAAAATATTTTTAAAAAACTAGTTTTGAAAGATAGTTACGAAATATTTAATACAAATAACAAATTAATTTGGTTTCTAAAAAAAAAAAAAACCGTGATCATAAAAATAGACTTACTCACTTCACCGAACGCAAAACTTTTTTTTTTTTTTTTGAGTGTATTATTTCTTTTTTAGAAAATACTTAGTTATTTCTTTTTAAAGATTTCTCCCACATTCAATTACTTATTTAAAATGAATTCCTTACTTTAAAAAAAAAAAGAAAAGTTGTACCCCATCTCACCGTAAGCTAAGCTGAAAGGTATACCTTTTGTGTCATAAATAAATTCTTAATATTTTTTTCCACTGTACTGCTCTCTAGTTTTCTTTCAATACTTTTTTTTTTTCATTTCGGAAAGCACATCTTTGTCTGAAAGGGAACCAAAAAAAATTCCAGAACTTAATCCATTCGCTTCAGGGAGCTTTTCTTCCATTTAAACGCCACTACTACCAGCACATGCCTCGAAAAACTCGAAAGAAACCGTAGTCTTTCCGGTATTTTTCATAGAGCCTGTCAGTGAGTGAGGAAGAAGTTTTTGTCAATCGAAGAAAAAACTAATCCTCAGAATTTTTAGAGAGTCCATCTTCACTCTGCTCAAATTTCATTATTTCTGTAACTCAAATTTGTCATGTTTTTATGAGGATCGTTGAATTATGTGAATAGAGAGTCTATTTTGACTTGTGGATTATGAAATCATATGAATAGAGTCGAACCAAAAATATACCTTCTGGTAGTGATATTTGACGAATAAAAGATATCATTGATGTTAACACCCTGAGTATAGTTTTAGTTCCCTATTAGCTGACTCAAACAAAATGTTTTTTCTCCTGTGTAGAAATAAGTTGTTTTTCAAAGAAAATGTGTTTGGAAAAAGTAATGTATACGTGTCTCTACAAATTTTTTTTTTTACTTGTTTGCAACTTTGTTTCATACTTTTGCCCAAAATGTTCAATAATTGGAAATACAAAAATGGAATTAGGCTAACTTTTTCAGAAAGAAAAGAAAAAAAGAATATCCGCATCAAAATTTTTCAAAAGTAGAAATGTTCCAGAGGTAAATAAAACAACTATCTTATTTAACACAAAACGACATATAACGACATAAAGATCTACATATACACATTATATAACGACATCTATAGAGGCATCAAATATGTAGCAAATCTAATTTATCAACTTATCAGAATAAAAACATTATTCACAAAATCACAGTAACTATCATTACAATAGTGCTCAAAAATCCAGTTCTCAATTTTGTGTTAATTTTATTACATAGGTTAATAAAAAACAGATAATTAGAGTTTTTAAAAATATGTGATCCAATTGCAATTTTCAGCAGAACAATATTTACAATATTTAATTTTTAAACCCTACAGATAAATATTTTTTAAAGTTAACTGGTTATCTGCAATAAATTATAAATACTAACTTCATTTGATATTTTTAATATAAATTAGTCAGTTTTAAAAGTATAATACATTCATACATAAACATATTCAAAATTCAATTTTTGAATATGTTTATGTATGAAGGTATTATTAAGTAATCATTATGTATTATTAAGTAAAATTATTAAGTAATATTTAAAATAATAATTGTTCTTTTCTTTTTTAATTTAATATACTTTTATATATTTTTATTAATAAAAAATATGAAAACAATAATATTCAAGAACAAAATATATCCCAGACGTAAATAGTCAACAAGAACTATTTTATTTAATACGAAATTATATTTATGAGTAAATTTCATATACGTCGTTTGACAAATATTTGTCCAGACCGAAAAAATAAAACTCTTTCCTCAAATCCTGCAATAAGAAATGCACATAGTCGCAAAATAAATAAATAAATAATAATAACTGTACATGCTGTCTAGATTGACTAGAAGAAAAACCTTGCAGAGATATGAAACAGGAATATTGTATAGGACAGAACTACATACAGTTATTTACTATATACAGTAATCACTGTTGTTAACCAATTCGAGACAGCTAACAATAATCAGTTCTGTATCCATTGGGACTGTAAGAGATTAGAACAAATGCACCGTAAAATGCTTTTCACTGCTATAAATTAATTTATTTCTCTAGAAGAAAAATATATTTATAAATTAGACATATTGTATATTTATTTAAATGTTGAAAGAATTGTTAAATGCATTAATTATTCTAACAAAAAATAACTTTAACTTGGAAAGTCAATATAATATGAAAGAAAGCATCTATAACATTTTACTTAATTAATGCATAATTCTTTTAAAGTAAACAGCAAAATATTAATTTAATGAAAAAAATATTAATGGATAACAGATTAAATAAAAATGTTGCTTTAAAATTGAAGTTAATGTTATTACTTTCTTATTTATCTTAGTTAATTATCTTGTCGAGTTATTTGAATATAATATAATTTTCTTGTCATTTTGATAAAAAAAAGCCTTATTCCATTTTTTTCTTTATTTGTATTTGGTTTTTTTGTTTGAATTTATCACATGACTAGCAACCTTCTAATGAAAAAATTTCTATTTAAACGAAATGCCGAAAAGGAGAAGTTATATGCTTACATTTAAAAATTATCTACTTTGATTTTAGATTTAGTGATTCTTGAATAATATTTCTCAATATAAAAATGTGATAATACAATAAATAAGTAGATATTTTAGGACAAATCAGTCTAAAGGAGAGTAGAAATCCCAAAAGTTGTACCAGTCAAAAACAAAATATCATAATTGCACGTATATTTACAGCATTTTTTTTATCTGAGGTAAAAACCAATGATAAATAACAAAAGTATAATTTTTAGTTATAAGTTTTTATTACAAACATAAATAAATAAAATAAATATTATTACTTTAAATATATACGACAGCTTTCGAAAATTAGTATTTTTTCAATTAATAGTTATTAATAAAAGTTCTTCAATAACACAACAGTCTCATGGTGGGTTAAGGCCGTCTGCCTACTGGCAGATTTAGAGACAGATGTTTCATTTTTATCGGGTACGGTTATCCGCCCTATGTCCAACAGACACATTAGGCTGGGACCTACGGTTTAAAGTGGATTCCGGACCACTACAAGCATCTATGGCATTGCCGAAAGTCGAACCCAAAACCTGTGACACCAAGAGCCAGAGCGCTAGTCACTCGTCAATAAGTCCTTATTAATAATGTAATGTTAAAAATTCATTAGTATCAGCAAAAGTGCTAATAATTTGAAATATATATATTATTTTCAAACATAAAAAAAGTCCAACCCTAGAATATCGCATAGCTTCATTGAAAAGATTACGAATTCCATCTTTTTCTGAGTTTTTGTTAATATATTAAAATGATATTACTTATGATTATAATAATATTTTAATATATTAACAAAAACTGACAATATTAGACTAAAATTGCTTTAGAAACATGCTTCACCTACAGAGATGTTTTGTATACATGTTGCAAATGTGCCGAATACCATTAAGGAAATTAATTATCTTCTTTTTTAATCTGACTCTACTACAGCATGTTACTAAATGGTTTACAAATTACCCGAATCTGTGGCGAATGACATCTTCAAAACAACTAATGTTTCGAAAGATTTCTTAAAACGTATGTTTTATATATAAAATAAGAAACGGGTGTAAATTCCTCCCATTTTTTCTTCAGCATCACTGAACTTTGATAGATCCGCTGTACTTAGAATCGAACCGCCATCCAACTTCAACAGCTGGTTCTGGTTGTATGGATGGTTAAACTCCAATGTCTCCCGACAAAAGACGGTCATTTCGCCACTTGACACTGCGACTGGTAAGCACAGCTGAGATGAAAGTGTTACAATTTTTTCAACCATCCGATGCAAAAACGGCACATTGCCTTCGAAAACGTATAATTCCGCTGAAATCTAAGGGAATATAGATAAGAGGGTGTTATCGATCGCCAGTTAAAGCCATTTGCCATTTTCTTTCTGAAAATGTTAACGCTGAGAAACTCGGCATTTCTTCAAAAGGCATTTGTACTGCTTTTGTTTTTTCTGAGGAAGGTGATACAAGTCACTCTGTGCTATGTTGGTAAACCTTTTTATTTAGTTTAAAGTCCGAATCGAATATCATATGAATGTATTACAGAACAGAAGAGATTCCAGTCATTTCCCAAGTTTGAAGTCAGTGCCAGTTACTTCTGAAATTCTTTAAGATATGTTGAATGATTTCTCACAAATGCAAAGATCATGAAACATTAATTTCGAAAAATTATCCAATAATAACTTTAATAGAATTCACGTATCTTCAATTTCGCTTGAGATTATGTTGAAATGTAAATAGTGTTAAATTGTGTATACATTTCTTACAAATAGTTTAGACATTAATTTTAAAACTTTCATACTCAGATTTTTAATTTTAAATATATTACTAAAATGCATAATTATAGTTACACAATCACCTTTCCTATAATAAATTAAGCAATATACGTTTTAGAATTAATAAAATATTAATATTTCTATTATTAACATCATATAGAAATGGTACTTCATATTCTAAATAAATTAGTTCAAGATAACCATAACTTTTAATGATGTTATACATTAGCTAACAAATAAAAAATTGTCGTCAATCTAGGTAGTATGAGACTTTAAATCATAAAAATTCAAATTAAATGAAAATATTCAAGTATTTTTAAATAACAATATCATTAAATGTCCTTTCTAACTCTATTGTGCTGTACGACTTATAATAATGATATTGCTTTATTGAAGTTTACTTTTTCTCTAATGCAGAAGTTATGGGAAAGTGTTTGCAATGTTTAATTTTTTAGAACTCTAGAGTTCAGGGAATGTATTTATATTAAGACAAATATTTTTTAATAAAATGCTAATAATATTTAAGAACACATATGATTTTAACTTAATTCAACAATACCCCCTTATATAGCTTTAAGATGTCATCTTAAGGCTATATAATGGGTATAAGTGAAACAGAATAATTTTTTAAGATCGCCATTCTAAAGTTGTAATTTGCAATAATTCACCAACATCCCGCGCATTTATATTATCCAATCCTTACCATTATAGTATTTTTTACAATTTCTTCGACATCAACAATGGATTCTCTTATGCCAAAATCCTTGTTTAGCACCGACTATACATTCTTCCTAACTCATTTCAAACATTTTTCGATCACATCATTCCATGAAATATTGATATTGTCTACAGCATTCATGATATTATAGTTTCTACCAAAAGTCTCTTCTGGATTTACTATCTTCTCTATCGGTTTTAGTTGTCAGTTGTTGGGATGCCCGTCACAGATAATAAGCTTTAGGATTTTGGGGATTCCCAATATTTCAGCGTATTACTGAGGCAGTGTTATGTGGGGTATTATTGTATATTTAAATTCGTTTCAGACTTACTTTTAGTTCAATTAATAATTTAAAAATTCATTAATATTTCAAATAGTATAAAAATTTTAATACTTTATTTCCCTTACTATATTTAAATTATGCTTAAATTACTCCTTCCAAAGTTTTTAAATGATGTTTATGATAATTTTGATAATTTTAAATCTTATGAAAAAGATTGAAGTATACTCTTTCTGTTCATTCATATACAATTTTTCGTAGTTTCAATGTAATGGTAATTTGATATACAGGAAACCGCCGTTTTACAGACTGTCACTTTAAAATTGTGGTGCAATTTATTTAATAAGATTTAAGCAAGTTGATTTAGGAAATAGAATATTTAAGTCACCAAAGTAAGGCTTTTAGTGTACAACGTACACTATCAGACGTACATAAAAATGCAAAAGCCATAATAAAATAAATAACCAATTTTTAAATTTTAAAGCAAAAATTACGGACTACCCTGGATGTTGTATTGTTACAAAGTTATAAAATCTCTAAATTGAAGTGGTTATTTAAATGGTTGAAGCGCAACAGTATAAAGTCATATTTTGGACTAACTATTAATGCAATGTGAGCTGTACTTCAAGTATTCAAATATACGTTTCATCTAAGAGAAGACGAAACAAAGAAACAAACCCCGGTCTTTTCACCCAGTGTCGCTGAGGAACCATCCATTCCCAAACTAATTCACAGGTTGGTCAGGAAAATGAAAAATACACGGGGCTTTTCAAGCCAAAACAATTTACCGAGGAAAAGGTTCTTTAACTGAATTGAAGTGAAGGCTCCAAAGACGAAAACTCTTTTTCGCAAGTTACGGCAACAAATTAACGCCGAAGAGAAAATATACAGACATACTATCATCCATCAACGGGCTCTTTCACTTTGACAGCTGAAACTTCCGAGACCTGCTTTGACAGCTGATTCGCAAACTCGGCTGTACTGTCGGGAAGTGCAGCTGAAATAGGGAGCGAAAGCTTCCAAGTAACAGTTTCTTGTTTTTGGTGCGGAAAGTGCTAAACTTGGGATAATTCAAAACATTTTTCAAACCGATATATCAACAAAATATATCTACCTTTGCGGACACATACGAAAAGAAATGGGTTTGAAGGCGACACTCGTAACTTCAGAAAACAAAAAATAAAATAGCACTGAAAATAAAATCCAATAGTTTTTCTTCAGTAAAAAATGTGTTGAAACTTAACATAAAAAACGTTTCGGTTTTTAATACTTGTTTCTCCCTATAAAAGATGGATGTTTCAGTAAAAAAGAATTATGCGTTTTCTGTAAGGAGTCGTTGGTGTTTGATTTTTATGGTCACTTCAAAATATTTTTTCTTTAACCTATTGTATAAACTGAAATTTAACATCAAATGTCACATTAGCATTTTTTAATAATGAATAACAAAAAATGAAAAGACCTTAAAATAATTTGGGTGTCATAAAAGTTTTTTTTTACCGATCTATAACAAATAATGAATGTATAATAATGAATGAGCAGTTTAACTTTCGTTTAATTCGCTACAATTTCAATTTATCATATAGCAATCTTCTAAAATATCTATTTACGTTACAGAAATGATCCATTTAGATAAAATTTGAACACAGAATTCAATTTAGATTTCATTTTAAATTAATAAAACTCATTTACTTCAACAGATGTATAAAAGAATTTATACTGGATATTGGCATGCAATTAGATAAATCTAATTATTGAGACGTAATTTAATATTTGAGTTAGACTAATCATTTTTGAATTACTTAGCAAAGCACTTAAAGCTTATATTTCCGTTACAATTTATTTTCAGCCGTGTTGTTGTGTATTATTTTTTTCATTAGTTAAATTATGCACTTCAGTAGCGTTATATATTTAAAATAGTTTTTCAATGTCGTGAAATATTATGTAGTTATTATTGCCTTGTCGTTAGTTAAAGCAAATTTTGACTCAGGTTCATTGAGTGAAGTTTAATGTATTTTTTGTTAAACATCAGTGGGCCTCGTGTTCCACTAATGTATATCATGAACAGCACACCGATTGGCAATTATGGGAAGGAATTGGGTTCCGGGAGGATTTTAGGAGTAAATGTCCCCCATTTGCATGTCGTATGGGAGAAAACTCTGAAAGCTCTTATCGGGTATCCTTGCTATCGATGAGAGGCGTTTTATACACATTATCACAATCGCCGTCAAGTTAACTCGTTTTTTGAAAGTAGTGACTGCAACGGAATGCTGGCAGCAGATTCGAACTGGAGTCCTCAGCATGTTAGTGGTGCATTATACCATCAGGCCCCAAGTAATTATACTCAATTAATGCAATTAATTAATACCCCGATTTAATACAGAAAGCCCTTCATTATCATATATATATGAATTAAAAGTTTCAATAACATGAAAAAGACTTGTATTTTAGGTTCAAACCTAGAGTTGAAAAAATTAGTTATATTATATATACATATATATTTGTTTATTTATCGCAGCCATTCAAGAAATTTCATTTGTACATTTAACGACTACCATTTTAATATATCAGGAAACTAATGATACAAATTAAATATAAACTAAATTTATTTTAAATACATACATAAGCAGAAAAATGCAAGATTATAAGTTATTTACCACTGCAATAAAATAACCCTCACGTTAAAAGGAGTCAATTAAACTAAACATACTTCTGCGAGAGAGCCTCTTTTTATTGCGAGAATACAAAAATAAAACTGCTCTACGCAGTCATTCTCATTCTGGCGCATTATTTCCTCGAAAATAAATCTTTTCCAGCACTTCCAACGCAATTCGCAACTCACTAGAGCTCTTTTCAATTACATGCCACCTTAATCAGAAATCAAAGAAGCGAGAAAAGACTAGATGCCGCGTCGAGTACCCACAATTCAATTATTTTCAATAATTCTCTTCTATGAAGACATTATTAAGAAGTGGTGTTCCCTGCCTCTCCGACGATTGCAGTTTAAAAGTCGAACATAAGCTTCCTTTTCTTTCCAGAAAAAGAGCCAAATATCGATCAGATCGAAAATCAATTTTAGGGTAACTTCAGAAATAACCACGTTGAAATGGTAACCTAATTGCCTTTGTCAGGGAACATCTACAGCAACCGTCATGATGGAGTTTTTCGAGGTGTAAAAATCAATCTTTTCATGTTAAGGCTCCGGCGTCTTTTCTACTTTTATTTACTCCGAGGAGGGCCAGCGACACTATCTTTGGGAGGTGCACTTTAAGAAGGAATACTTCAAACAACCTTTATTGAGCTTGGATAACAAAACACACACTGAAGAAGTTGAAAAATCAGTTGTATTTTTTAAAGTTTATCCATAGATCCCAAAACTGCCGGATTCAGTCACACACAGACGAAATGTTCTGCAAGCCACTTCATGGCTTAGAAATACAACAGTAGAAATCAGTACGAATTGCAGAGGTAAAAATTAGCACTACATTAATGTGCAGATTACTATACTTGAGGACACCGAAAGTTGATTATATTAGATACATTACAAGCAAGAGGCTTCCGTAGAAAAATATGGTATTTTAGACATAACATTTTATCAAAAACATGTACTATAACTCGATTCGACAAATTTTGAATCAGAAAATTGATGAGCCTGTATCTTTCGCAAGATAAAATAGGGACAATTTTTTTTCAAAATGAACAAATTCCTGTTCCTCAATTGATGTAAATATATATATTAAAATGTATAATATAATATAGACGAATATTTATTATTCTAATTATAATTTACATGACTTTCGATTTTACTCAGTTACGGAGAGTTTATGACGTATAAGGACGAAAAGTTCATTGATAGTGCATACTTTTTAACTGATCAGTATTTAATTGAGTTTGTTCCAACTACTCCAACAACTCATGAACTAAAACTTTGGCACATAATTGCTAATATAGGCGTCAAACATATGATAGAACCAAAAAAAAAAAAAAACTTACTTCTGCGCATTCATTAGTTTTAGTTTATTGTAATATTAGTAGATTTAACTATCCAAACTAGGGGGCCTGATGGCTGAATGGCTAGCGCTCTGGCTTTCGGTACCACAGGTATCGGGTTCAAATCCCGGCTTTGTCATGGGTGTTTGTAGTGGTTCGGAATCCACTTTAAGCCGTAGGTCCCGGCCCCAATAGGATCGTAGAGCGCTGCGGCGGCATTGTTACTCCGCGTCCGTGGCTTACCATCAAGTTACACGCGCCCCCTGGGTAATGCAAAGTGAGTAACATTGGTGCAGCCCTTATGGAGAAGATCACGGTCTATTTGCCAGCTGCATTAGAAGAAAAAAAAAACTATTCAAACTAATGCGGAACTAGACCAAAAGGATTTCAATAAGAGAAAAACCAGTGGGAGAAAAGAATATATTGTATATATACAATTGCAAGTATAATTAAATATAAACATGTGCAATAATTTGTTACACCGTCTTGTTACTAATTTTAACTTAGATTCTTGATTTTTATATTTACAGTTATTTCTGGAAGTAGTAATGTCATAAACATCCTTGGTTCGATTCAATGATGAACTATTTATTAAACTATTCCAGTGGTTTATCATTGTCACATAAGATGTGATTAATGTATTTTCACAGGAGTTGCATTTTAAGAACTTCAGTATCAATGTTTAGAGAATAAATAATTAATTACATAAATTATTTTTTGTTTTTGTTTAGAGATGTCAGGCTTTTGTGTTACAGAAGGTAGAATACCGTACATTTGAATTAATAAGTACAAAAAATGTATAGAAATAGCAATTATCCTCATAAGAAAGTGCGGCATTTTAAAATGAAGCTAGAACATCAATCTTCTTCATTGGCGAAACAGCTCCATGGTGGGCCAAGGCCGTCTGCCTGCTGGCGGACAGAACATCTATCTACCTTCTATAAATACTAAAAAGCTAATATAGTTGTGTAAAAGAAACTGAATGAACCAGTTTTAAGTTCGAAGTAACATGAAAATCAATTAACTTAAAAAGACATTGGTTAAGCGAAGACGTTTATAAAAAATATTTCTCAACGAAAATTTAAATAAGTTAATTAAAAATAGCATTGCATAAAGTAAAAATATTAGTTTTGAAATATTAATACATATTCATAGATTTGAAAGTAGCATTCATAGTTTCCAATATTCAAGCAAACAAAATTGCATATATTTTATTTATTTGATTGCTTTAAGATTAACTTTCTTACTCAATTAAAATTATTATTCAAAATGCATTTATTGGTTATTGATGTTCTAACAATTTAAACTAATTTATTTGTTCCATTTCAAACAATAAAAATACTACTTACAACAATAAAAATTTGTATTTATTATTTTATGATTAATTTTCTTACAATACTAAAACATTAATTAATTAGTTCTTCATTAAAAATAAAACACTGAAATAATAAATTACGTCAAAGATTTCAACTATCTAATTGTATAATTTAAATATAAATACGATACAAATTAATTTCATGTTTAATTATTTTAATAGAAATCTACTTTCACTTATCTCATCGTATTATCTACTCTCAATATCTTACAAATGTTAATAATACTCATTAGGCAGGGATTAGAAAAAAAATTTTTGATATCGAATATAAAAGCGTATATTAATATTCTTAAAACTTTAATTGCTTTACCTAGTTTTCTATTAATTTCTTATAAACTATTGGACAAAAATATCAATCGATACTATTTTTAATAACAATGAAAAATATATAAAAAACTATTTACCAGAATTAAGATTTCGAAATTTTTCCTTACTGGTAATCAATGAAAAATCTTAGACAAAAAAAAAAAAATCTTATTATTCAATATTATAAAAAGAAAATAATTTAAACTTGGAAATCATTTTTAGAAGTTCACTAGTTATTATAAGCTTAATTATTAATTACGATTTTAATATTATTATATTAATAGCCCAAATGAAACCAATAACCAATTACACACATTAAAGTTTACCATCATTATAAGCAGAGATTCAAAATCTAACAATGACACTTAATACAATAATAAAAAATAAAGAAAGGAACTCCATCCGATGAAGAAACATTTTCCGCAGATAACTCGTATTAAAGTGTGAGATGTAATAAGCGTTTTCAACACAGTATTGTCAAGGGATAATAAATAGAAACTCCTCACTAACTTTGTCCGAAGTTCGGAATCATTTGTCTTAGGGCGGTCAGTGTGTCCCCACGGAAGCATTCGATCGCCACGCATTCGCCATCATATTTCTTGTCACGTACATCAAGCGGATTCGAGAGGGGTGCTACTTGATGGATCACTCGACCACCCCTTTGGGTCTAGGGACTTCGAAGGAATGGACCTCGATACTTCATTATAAATGCGATACTTAAACAGGGTGATCTCGTCCTTTGTTAACAACAGACTTACATACTAACCGCAAACAATTATTTTAATTGGAAACAATCATGATACTAGGATGATGATTAATTTCTTGAAAATAGCGTATTATTTTTTTTTATAATGCAGCGTTAAGTTTATTTAATTTGTAAACTAAATAGAAGTACTTAAAAAAAAAGCATATTTTAGCTTTTTTTTTTTTTTTTTTTTAATTTTGAAAGAAATAGACCTTTTATTTGGAAGTAAGATACACTGAGTTACATAATATATTTTGAGACTCTATATAATTAGCTTCTAATTCTATAGTTCTGCTTTGAATGCTAATTACCATACTATGACTTAAACGATAGTTTCCATGCACGGCAGTTTTCAGAGACAAAGATTCCAACTTTTTGAGATTCCACAACTAAGAATTTTTAAAATGATACACGCTGACAATGATTCCTCACAATAAAGTCTTATAATAAGTTTATTTTCTTGTCAATGTATACCCACGAATTAAAAAATTTCTAAGCAGAATTAAAATTTGATCCTCCCTTTTTTTTTGCTGTAGTTTAGAAAAATTGAACTGTTCTGCAGACAACTTTATATAACAAGGTGGCTTTTTTTATTGGGCTGCCAGAGAGCTCATGGCCGATAAGGCCTCCACCCCCTGACGTAGGGGGGAAAGAAAGGAAAACCTCGGTTTTATACTGAAGCCTTCAATGCAAGCATCGAATTTCACAAATTATGTCCCTTTTTTGTTCATTGATGAAGAATGAAAGCCCCAGCCTTAAAACAATAAACACTTATTTAGATTTTTACAACCTTTGAAGTTTAAAATATTTAAATCGAATAAATTATTTATAAACTTTAATTCCATATGCAATTAACGAAAATTGTCCTGCCCGAAGGCGTTCGAGATCCAAATTATAATGAAATTACTTTTGAATTTTAAAATTGCTTCTAATGTAACATCACATTTTACCCACTTTAAACATGCACAATTTTAAATTATTTTAAGTATATAATGTTGTTGTTTTCAAATGTCTGGCACTTTGATCTGAGATTAATCATGTTTGAAATTATTTTGAAGATTGAATAAAATTTTAAAACGAATTAAAGATTTATAAACTTTAATTGCATATATGAATCTAAATTGTAATAAAACTTCTGCCAAAATTTTAAAAATTGCTTCAAATTTATTATGGTATTTTAATCTAATTATAATATGAATAATTTTAAATTATTTCATACATAAAAAATATTATCCCTACAAATCATCTGATAAATTTACAATTTACCACATAAGAATTTCAAACATTTAAAAATTATATTCTTTTTATTATTTTTAAGTTGTTTCCATTTCTCATTTTTACTATTTAAATTATTCTCATTTTTACTATTTAAATTATTCTCATTTCTCATTTTCTATTTAATTTATTCACATTTCTGCCAACTCTATTTAAAAATAATTGAAGTGGGAATGAATGAAACACTCAAATTACATTCGTACTCATGACTAAATTCCAAACTAGAGATAATTTCTATTTATTCTAAGCTGCAAAAATCAGAGAGATTCCCAAAACAGTACATTAAAAGAAGGGCTAACTTTTCACAATTACCACCACCGGTTTAAACCATACACGTGAATAGCTTTTGTCTTTAAACAACGAATACTTTTTTGAAAAAAGTCTGGTACATAAATCTCTTCGCTGACATTCTTTTCCCAAATTCTTTTCTATCTCGACAGGAAAACAAACACATCCCCCCAGAACAAATACCCTGTGGTAAAATGGCGCTGAAAAAGAGACGGATGAAGAGCAAGGAATATAAAAAATATATCTTTACTTTTCTGAGCAGAGCGTGCAAAAATGGAATGTGCTGAATAAAAATGCCGTTCTAGTGGCCTGGTAATCTGCCAGCTTCCCAATTGCTCGAAGAAGCCTCATAAAAGAATGGAAGTTTGCTGTAGAGAGGAAGATTTCTCTCTTGCAGTATCATTCTCGTCTCTTTATCTCCTGGGGGAGCCTTGCCTCAAGAGAGCTGATGAACTTCCCCAACATCAAACCACCAATCAGCGATCTTTAATCTCGTCCCAGGCGTCCATCAGCTTAATGAAGAGTCCCGAAATAATGAAATTTTCGAAACAATGAATCATTAAGTGTTGCATCTCTTCTTCGTGGGTGTCACAAACTTTCCCGAAATGAAGTCAAATGAAGTTCAGTGTCAGATAGTCAGCACAGAGCTGGCGAGATGGATCGAAAATTAGAAATAACTGCCCATTTTATGTCTTTCAAATATAGGTTGATGTATAAAATGTCTGTTTTAATAAAATTTGAATTATCTATTAGCATTACGAAGTATAATGTATGAATAACAGTTTTTAAAGATTTTATTCGACGTTAAATCTGTAATATAAATTTGTTCCCAAAATTAATACATGCAGGAATTTATATGGAATTAATGAATCAGGAAAATTAGAACTACTTTATGTAGATATAAAGTAATTGAATCTTTATCTGCGTGTCTATGTCTAACCTCAGTGTCCTGCAGTGTAGACGGACACCCCATGAGTAATCTCTTCATGAATAGAGGGAAAGGGGTAGCTTCTGTTGTCATGGAGCCACATGTAGAAGTCTGACTGGGCTCCACGTCGCTGTAGAAGAAGAGCAGTGCCTTCGAGGACTTTTAGGGGGAACTACCTCGCATTTGCGTATCGTATGGAGAAAAACCTAGAAAACTCCCACTAGGTAGTGCGACTAAGGAGGCAAAGATGCTGAACATAAACACCTTCTCGGTTTTTGAAAGAGTGTCGACAACAAAGCCGCCAGCAGATTGAACGCCCTAATGCTCACCAGTGCCACACGGTGCCACAAATCGGGTATTGAATCTTTAAAATAGCAATACCGTAATTTTTGCCAATTAGTAAAATTATATGTGAACTATTTAAAAAATTTAATTTCAACTGAAACTTACAATATACAAATTTTATTACCACGTCGATGTGCATGCATGTTTAAAAAAAAATGTTTAAATGTTTAAAAACACTTACTAGCATGTTTCAATATTTCAGGTAATTATGCTAATCAATAGTATCGTACGGAATCATTTAATGAAACCTGCTATATAGAAATGACCATTTTATATGAAACATTGCACGTGCAGAAATAAATAATATTTTGCATTAATTCTCGACAAAAACAATTCTCGTTGAATGGGAATGATTTAGTTTAAATATGGGTCTACAAAGTCAGAATTATTGCTTATAACTTGATTGTACTTTCTATGAGATAGATCCTCTCCTCTTCCTAAGGCTGATTGAAACTCATTTTGTTGCATATTAAGAAAAAGAGGAAAGCTACTATAAAAATTAATCCATATGTGAAGAACATACAGCGAAAGTCTATATCGAACTATATTTAAAGTGGCTTTCTAAATTTTATTTTTTAAAATTTAATTTACAATTTTATTTAATAAAGAGTTTTAAGGTTTCAAATATTTTTAAACAAATTATTCCATTTAAGATATACAAAGAAAACAAATTATATTATGCCTAACTCTTTAAAATTTCTTGTAAATTATTTACATAAATATATATATTTAATATTCTACAATATGCAGGATATATATTTTACATTTTCATGCAATTGTTTAAACAGGAAATATCAAAATAAACTATTTATTTTAATGATTCACATGGAAAATCCGTTATTTTGTTCAAATATAAATTAACAAAATAATGTTTTTGTTCAGATGTTAATAAACAGCAAGCATAATTCTAGAATTTTCACTCACTGCTTACATTGGTTGCAAATGCAACAATTTCTCACTTTACCCCGAAACATAAACGTATCTTGAAAAATAAATCCATAATTATTTATTCTTAAATGAAACATGATGATCCTAATATCTTAACATGATCCATTTTTATGTGAAACCTACCATCCTAAAAAATATCCTGTTACATATAAAAGGATGCCACAGTTTAAAAACTGTAGAAATGCCATTCAGTCTCAAACATTAATGAGCGGCCTTGTACTCCGTCAAGGTCTCCATAAAAAACTCAGCACTTTGAGCTATCTAATCATTTCTTGTGCACGTGTATGCTTGTTATTACTTGCGGAAGAATGTGTATTGGATATATAATATTTAACTAGGATATGACACTTTCTTATTTTTGACTGTTTACAATAACAACCCGACTTGTGTGAACTTGAATTACCCTTGATTTTTTTTCGGTTGGCCATACTATTTTCAGCTAACTTTATCTTACTGTGAATTGTTTTCGAAGAGAATTCGACATTTTTACTATCTAAGACTATTTTGTTGTACGTTTTCTAATCTTTAAAAATAAACCTTAATTTTATCCATACCATCCCTTTTAATAAATATTTTGATTAATCTCCTTAAGAATTGTTTTTAAATTTGGAATTTCATTTTTTCAGTGTGTTTGGATTGAAGGTTTGGGTTAGTTTGTCGCTCTACGGTCATCTTGTGCACACGTTAGCTGAACAGACCGGGGCCTACAGTTTAAAGTGGAATCCGAACCACTACAAACATCCATGGCAACGCTGGGACTTGAACCCGAACCTGTGGTACCGAGAGCCAGACCGCTAGCCACTCGGCCACCAGGCCCATTTGGATTGAAGGATATTTTCAACGGAGACAATTTCTTTTTTTTTTCTTTCTTGTGAAGCATTTTTTTTTGTGTTGTTGTTGTTGTTGTTGTTGTTGTTGTTGTTGTTGTTGTAAGTTATATTTATTAAGGTAAAAGCAGTTTTCTTTTTCTAATTTTAAAAGAAAAACAATTTTTTTTTCCAAAATAATTGTAGTACATTTTAGATTAGCAATCTTCAAACGTTTTTGATAGTGTTCTCCTAAACCGAAAATAATAAAAGTTATACCCCATACAATATATTTGTATGTAAAATCAAAAATCAAATTATCTATTTATTTTTTAAACACTATACATTTAGATTAAATTACAAATTGACATTCTGAAATAGAATTGAATGTGTTGTTGTGACTGTATCCGCCAGCGGGGGACACCCCATGTGTAGTCTACTCATGGATAGAGGGAAAGGAGCATCCATTGCAATGGAGCACCCGTAGGTAGAAATCTGACTTGGCTTCGAGTCGTTAAGGAGGTCAGTTGCCTTCCGGGCAGACTTTTAGGGGGAATTGCCATGCATTTGCTTATTGTATAATAGAAAACCCGAAAAACTTCCATCAGGTAACGAGACAAAGTACATCAATATTTTAGATTTGTATTTATCTCACATCTTAGTTTTTATCTGTTTGAAGTAGCCGTATAGGAATGTTAAGTTACTCATTTTCCATTCTATTTCTGTTTGTACAAAATATGCAAGTTGATTTCAATCCAAGGTATCAATATTATTTTCTTATTTAAATACAAAATGTGTACGAGATGTATTTAAAAAGAGACAAGCTAAATATTGGCCTTAGGTGTACGCGGAAAAAAAAAAATTTTTTTATCCCATTTGACAGATAGCAACATCTAGACTAAGTCCAAGAATCCGTGTGGTCTCATGGAAGGAGGGTAGCTTTGTTGCTAAAGAAACCCGTAAGTAGAAATCTGACTTGGCTCTGTGACGCTGAAGAAAGAGGGCATTTCCTTCCGAGGGGACTTTTAGGGGGTACTAACCCGCAGTTGCGTATCATATGAGAAAACCCGGAAAACTACCACCAGGTAGTCCGAAGAATAAGGCAAGATGCTGAACATCACAAATGCCATCCAGTCTCCACGTTTTTTAAACAGTGTCTACAACAAAGCCGCCAGCGGATTGAACCTCCGCCCTAATGCTCACCAGCGGCGCGCTTTTGACTGAGCCATGAGTTGGACAGGAAAAAAATATTTTTAAATGGAATGTTTCTTTTAGCGTGAAGTTATATTTTGAAATTTACATTACAAGCATTTCATACTATGATTCGAAACATGAATGCAAAGGAAAAATATTAAAAATATCCACAAAAATATTGGATATACTTCAGAATTTTTCACTCATATGTGATGTAAGTGCAAAATTCTTTTAGAAAACTCGTATATTTGGACACAGTAAGATACAAGTTGAAAAAAAATTATCTTCGCTCGAAAAAATCCTACAATCTGTAAATTTATATTTTAAATATTTTAGAATAAAATATTCTAGGAGCGACAGAATATACAATCTAGTACGTGATGACTTTCATAGACCAAAAAATATTGCTTTTATTTCAGAAGACTTGTCATACAGCTGACATATTTTACTGTGTGTTTGGTGGAAGGAAAAAACTATCAATCGATCTTCGCCATATAATCAGAGAGGATAAATATTTTAGAAGCAAGGCGTTTTATTTTTTCCGTATACTCAAACTTTCTTAGTTAGTTAAAAATCGTGAGGGTTTGCAATCCGTGATTCGGGTTAAATCTGCAGTAATGGTTGGAATCTCTTTTTTTTTGCTTTTGCTTCAACTTTTCTTAAGGAATAGCAGCGAAACTAAAAAAAAAAAAAGTAACTTTGTCTTCTCAACTTGAAAGCTTGTAAACACAATTTATAAAAATGCTAGATTGAGATTTTTCTCCCCTTTATTCTTTCGAAGCCACGTTTCAGAACAAAATAATAGAAAACAATTCGAAAGCAAAAGCTAAAAAGAAATTTTATTTTCGCTGTTGAGTTAAGAGGGTTTCTGTAATTCTCGAACCGTTTGATTAACCGTCGTTTAAGTTGTTTCGTCTACGTGGTCGAAAATGTATAGGTGGAAGCAATTTTGTAGGTTTTTTATCGCGAAAAATGAGAAAGAAATAATTAGATGGGAGGCAATATAGGTTAAATTATACATGTTTTGAAAATTAATTGCTTATAATTTTCAAAACAATATTGTTAAGAATATTTCAATTCAAAAGTACATTTTAAAACAGTTGTTCAAAAAATATAAATACACTGCATTGCATTGGACAATTCATGAATTTTGCGTGTCAATCTGTCTTGAATGCTTACATGTTTCTAACTAGTAGACACAGATTTTTCCATATAATTCTATATGCAAACATTTAAATTAATTAGAAAATATGATGAAATTATACTTGTTTTAAAAATAATTAATTGTTTAGAATTTTAATGTAGTAATATTGAACAATAAATTTGTTTAAAATGGTGCATTTCACAAGAATTGTTCCAAAATATAAAGGCAATTTGCATAAATTTGAACAACTCACGACTTTTGAGTTCGAATGTCTTTTTGCGTAAACCAGCAATTTCCGATTTTCCAAATAATTTTATATACAAAATATTTAAATTAATTATAAAATATGCAAATTATATTTGTTTTAAAAATAAATAACTGCTGATAATTTTAATAAATTATTGTTGAGTAATATATTTGTTTAAAATGCAGAACAATTGTTTCAAAATATAAAGACAATAACCCTGAACAACTCATGACTTTTGTGTTTCAATTTGTCTTGAATGCGTACATGTTTCAATCTAACAGTCACGAACTTTTCCAAATAAATTTTATTAATAATAAATTATATTAATTTATTAATTAAAATTATACAAATATTTAAATCAATTATGAAATATGGAGAAGGTTTACTTGTTTTAAAAATAAATAATTGCTTTACATTTTAAAGCAGCATTGTTGAGCAATACTTTTGCTAAAAATAATGCATTTCACAATAATTATTTCTAGAATTTTTCAGCTACAGTAATTAATCTATGTTAAAGAAAAATGTATCTTTAAATTGTTTTGATTTTTTTTTACTTTAAGTTTAAATCAAATGATTTTACTCGGATTAAAAAAATATCAAAATTGGCGGTGAAGTTGTATAAGAATTATATTTCGATGTTTTTTTACAGGGTGACCTGTAAACACATTGCATTACGAGTAATGTTTTTAAAAAAAATTTATTTGTTTCAATGTAAACAAATTGATTAAAATATAACAATGTTATTATATGTTATGTTAATGTTTATTATATATTAACAATATATAATAAACAAAAATAAGCATTAAAATTTAATTTGTAAAACGTTTTATATGGTATTTTACGGAATGAATACTGTTCTTAATATTTTTAAACAAATTTTTTAATCAAAAAGAACTTCATATATTTGCCTCGTTTTTAATAGTTAAATAAATTTAGTATTCTGATCCAAAATCGTATTATTTGCTCAATTAAATTTAATCATTGTAACAAAACTCCGTTCTTTAAATAACAAAACAATTTTTAAACAAAATGAAAATAAAATTATTAAGCTACGATACTTTTTCTAAAAAGTAAAGAGAATAAAAGCTTTATTTGGAGCAGAAACTTTTCACTTTGGATCGATTACATCGGATCGCATCAGAATAATAAAATAAAGTTTCGTAAAAATTATTACAAAGTAATAAATAAAATAATTTGTTTTCAATATATTTTTTAACAAGATTATAGCTAAATCATTTTTCTTTAGTTAAGAAACAAGATGTAATGAGAAAGTTAAATGTATAAAGATAATAAATATATAAAGATGTAATTTAGATATGATTTCGTTAAATAGCATTGTTTCACAACTTTAATTATTATTTTTAAAAACAAAAAAATGTATTAAAGCATAAATATTAATTTATTAGAAAATTAAAAAGCGATTTAATATGTTAGGGTGTTTAAACGATCGAGGAAATGTGTACAAAAGTCTGTATACTTTCTTATTAGCTAAAGAGAAGACTGAAGTTTTTTTTGCATAGATATAATAATACTCTACACAAACAAAACGCATACTTAACGGCGATTGTGAAAACTAACAATCGTTAATTAAAAGTAACGATTGTTAGTTTTATGAGACTGAGAGCAAACAGTGGAATTGTTTGCTTAATAGAAAAAAGCCTTATCGATGTGGAATCAAATTTTCTTCTTTAGAAAACTTCAAGCTAGTTAGGAACAGCCTAGTTACACAAGGAAGAAAATAAAAAAAATGATCTGATGGATTGATATTTAATTGATACGAATGCATTTTTTATTCAGTGTCTTCTTTACCATTGAACATTTTGGCCACTCACCTAGAATCAATTTCATTTAGTCATCGTATTAGTCACAAGTACAAAGAGCGAATATTTCGGTACTAACATGTTAACTAGACTTTAAAAGAATATTTGAAGTAAACATTCCCATTTAGTAAGTAAAAGTTGGAGTAAAAATTTTTCATCAAAAAAATAATATTTTAAATAATTTTTTCATGCAAGTATAAATAAAGATAAAGGCCCTTTTCCTATTGCATTGCTTTGTGTTTTTACTTGAATGATGTTCTGATTTCTTAATTAATAGACATGATTTTTAATATCTGTAGAAATCTGCTCCTTTACTAAGTAGCATCCATTTATGACTACTTTAGTATATATATATGTCAGCACGAAGATCTATAACATTGGATATTACACAAAATATCAAATCAATTTGGGGGAGGAGTCGTGATTGCTATTCCATAACACTATTTTTCAGAACATGATGTGTTTTGAATGTTTTGTGTCGAAGTGATTCGCTACTAGAATAATCGACATGCAGTCGATTCAGCTTTAGTCAAGGTGAGCTACATTGAATTAACATCTTGTAACCAACATTTTCGACCAACACCCCCGTATTCTTCTCCCTTCCTCACTCCCCGAACACAAAAAGAAGCTTATTTCAGGTTTATCGTGCCCATCCCCAGCATAGACACGGAAGTTTTAACTTGGGCACTCTTGCTTTGTTTCGAATCTATTCACCAGACCGCCCCGAATCTATTGTGTCGGATCGAAGCCAAGAAAAATTGCCCCCACGCAAGGAATCTGTAAAGAAGTTTACTCTGCTTGAGAACTTTCATCGCTAGAAAACACATTTTCGTTCCATCTATCAAGGTGTTCGTGACTTCCACCCCACAGTTTCCCACAGCAACGAGGATTCACTGGATAGACGTAATTGAGAATTAGCTTTCCGATTCAAAAAATTTGACGAAAGTGTTGCCGAATCTGATTGGCTCACCTCTAGAAAAATATTGAAGCAGTTTTTTATTGCATTTTTTTTTCTTCTTTTCGTATTTTTAAATTTCGGGTTTAATTCATGAAAGATGGTCAACTATTATTATGGACTATTATTGACGAAATTGCATTATGGACTATTATTGACGAAATTGCATTATGGACTATTATTGACAAAAATGGACTTGCATTATGGACTATTATTGACAAAATTGCATTATGGACTATTATTGACAAAAATTGCAATGCATTATGGACTATTATTGACGAAATTGACAATGCGGACTATTATTGACGAAATTGCAATGCGGACTATTATTGACGAAATTGCAATGCGGACTATTATTGAAAAAACATTAAAACACATAACAAGCATCTGCAATTAACAATAAAAAATCGTACAAAAAAATCGTTATAATGAATACAAGTTTAAAAAAGTATATCCTTTTTTAAATAAGTTTCTTGATATAAAGAATATCTTTATTTAATTCTTTAAGATGAATATTATAAAGATTTTTTTGTTCAAGACCTATTTAAATTTACATATTCGATTTTCGATAAATTAAGATTACAAAAGAGTAAAATTATATTTTATTATATGTAGTTTCCAAATTGACTATGCATCTTTTAAAAACATCAGTGGTTTTGCTTCTTATAGTGCATTCGTGTAATAAATAAAAAAATTCTTAACTAAAAAAGTAGGCAAGGGCATTCTTACAATCATATATATAGTGATAGGTTCACATTGTATTGTCACAACGTTTCTAACATATAAGTTATGTTCAAATTTGGCACTTTTCATATAATTGACCCTACTATTAAAATTGCTACACCATGATGTCAGCAAATAAAAAGGCAAATTGTACAACATGCTATGACATGAAACTAACAAGCATTTCAACGCAGGCTCACAAACCAAGTAAGAGCAACGCCATTTGCAAAATATAAAGCTTGCGCCCCCCAACCCTACTTAGATACTAAGATCGTATGTCGTCAACCAATCAGTAACCTGGTAGCAGATATCAGTCCGACGATGTCTGCAGCATCAAGGCACGTCAGTACGGCGGCCATTTAGGTGGCTTCCTTCGAATTTAAGACAGATACGATTACAGTGAACGTTATACTACATGTTAAATGAAGGCGGTATTTCAGACGAATTCCGGGCGCTCTCCAGATTTGTCACACTGGTCAATGGTTTCCAAGAGACGTCAGGACACCACTCGTCACTGAGTACGTTTGAATAACATTGGTGTAGAGTTGAATGGTTTGCTAGTATCTTTTAGCTAAACTCTACTATCAACTAGATAGTCAATCAAATTAGAACTGCTATAGTTGGTATAAAGCCAAGTGCTTTACTCGTATCTTCAGCAAACCCCTGTCGATTGGATGGCCATTCTGATTAAAATTATAATTTTAAAGGGCTGTGAGTACGGATTTCTGTATGCTCTGTACTTCTTGAAACACAGGCCAATTTTGTCATGGCATCGTCCTCTCATTAGGAAATAAATAGATTATGATGTTTGCTTTCGTTCCGGTTTAGCAATTTTTAATAGCTAGTAGTGAATATAAATATGCAGTTTGTGCTTAGTTATATATTTCTAGTTTGATAAAAAAAATAATTTACAAACAAAGAAACGAACATACATATATATATATTTTGCAGATATTGAATGAAACCAAACGTTATCTGATGAGTAAAATACATTTTAAATTTTAAATTAAAATTTGATAACGATTTATTGCCCATTTTACCAACGTAACCTAATTTTATTTCTTTAAGAAATTATGTCTTTGACTTCTAATTTAAATGGTAAAATATGTGTATAAAGTCTATAAGAGAAAAGATAATGCAAATGAGATTTTGATACTTCTGACTTAAAGAAAATATGATGGCTGCGCTAAGCTATTTTCATTTTAATATGTTGCACTGACATTTTTCAATTTTTAAAAATCTTTTCTCCATTCCAAACTCTAATCTTTTTTTTCATTTCCTGTCACATTTCATCAGGTTTTGTCAATTTCTAGCTTTTTATGCGTCACGTATGTTAAAATTTGTACTGTTTTTCTCTTGCTTTCTCGGGTTGTATATTTTATTTTATGCCTGTTTATTACAGGTTTTATTTATATTATATGTTTTCTAGATAAGCCAGTTTTTTCTTGGGTTCGCTTCCCAATATTCATATATTTCTATTATCATTTTAGCAAGTGAATTAAATAGAGAAATATGTGTTTTTCTTTCTGTGTGTCAAAAAAATGTGTTTTAAAACGTGTCAAAGGAAAGGTAATAAATGACCAATGCAGATATGTTAAAAATGGTTGGTTAAGAAAACAATAGATTACTTTTCAGAAAGATACCTTTATTTTCCTCTTTTGGATAATTATTATTACATATTGACATGAAAATTTCCGTGAAAAAATTAATTGATCCAATTAATTAACAAAAAAATACACTGCCACACAGTAAAAATTAATGAAGTTTTGACTCATTAAAATTAATGAACTTTAAGTAATTGAGAATATTTCAGCATGTTTTAGTTTAATAATTTTTTTCTGAACACGCCCAACAAATTAAATTACACATCTCTTAAAATAGGATAACTCGATAATTAATGAAATAGCTACACTTAAAAACACAATTTTGACTTGTTGTTTAGATCTAAAATAATATATATGCTATTCTAAAAAACAAATATCGTAATCCTATTTTAACATTCTTATAATGTGGAAATGTAAGAAACCTATACAAGTAATAAAGTGGTGAATATTAATTATGTTATTATTCAGTTCCATATGTACAATACAGTTAAACATAGCAATAAACAAAATATGTAACGCATATTAATATATTCAATGCAAACTATTCTTCTCAATTGAATTTCACTAATAGGAATCATGAGAACCAGAAATTTAACTGAATAATTTAGTTATTATGCTTTCTGACAAGCATTGCCTAACGTTTTACTTTCGTTACTCTAACTTAAGAATCCTTAAAAACGCGAAATGTTTCAAGTAGAACTTGAAGAATCGATTCGTCTTTTGAGGCTTAGCTTCCTTAGCGGTTCTTCTAATTTTATATATTTAAAGCAAAAAAATTGACAATGTGTTTTTTTATTATAAGAAAAACTAGCTAAAATGCTAAATTAGTTTTTATTTTTTTAAATTAATAAGCATGGAATGCTTAGGAAATTATAAAAATTGAAATGTGTTTAAACTTTTTTTTTTAATTGTGAAATGTAAGTGTGTTAAAATGTAAATGTGCTTTTAATTATATATGTTTTTATACTTTTTAATTATCGTAATTTGTTGATTTTTTATATCGATTTTCAAGACATTTTTATTTATATTTATTTTAGATTTAACATTTGTGTAAGGATCACCTTGCATATATTTTGAGAATTTCATAATTAAAATAATACACATGGTTTTACCAAGTTATCTTGCCCTCCCTTTTTTTTCATCTCTGTAAATTTACTAAATATAAGAAAAAAATTCATATTTTTTTTTTTTTTTTTTTTTTTTTTTTTTTTTGTGCTACGTACAAATTTTTGAAATGAGATGTAAAAAATCAAATTTAAATGAATTAGGGTTACGTATTATCAGTAAGCATTTCGGATTTTTTGTATTGCTAAGTTTACATTTAAGTTAGTAATTTAGAAATATTATAAAGGTATTTTATTCTCTCAATTAGTTGGCGTGCTGGAACATTAAACTTACTTTATTCATCACATCTGATGATGAATTTACAAAAAAACTTAATGAAAAAAAAATTGTGATATAAACTTTGAAAATGCATTCGTTTCGTGTCGAATAGTTTTAAATTTATTATTTTAGACGGCCTTACAAATTATTTAATTATTAATAGACGGCCAAAGATATGATATTCTTTTTTTAATATCCTAAATAAGATTCTTTAAAGAATAACACTTCAAACGGAAACTAAGTTAGTCTCTTTCATTTGAGATATTCAATAAAAATTGCTTACTAAGAAAGTGTTGTTTTCAGCACATTCAATATCTTACATTTTTAATTACTCGTAAAAAACAATAACAAAATGTATTTTATCCATCTGAGAATGGAATATTCTGAAAGTGTTTCAGTATATTTTAGTGAGAAATTTCGAAAATTGTTTAAAAAAAAAAAAAAGATCATGTATTTATATATGCGTAACTTGGAATAGATGCCTACATTGCAAATCTAGTATATTAGGATTAAAAGAAGTGAATGGTATTTATTCCATAACCTACTTAAAAGTTACCTATTAAAGATTTTGGTTTACCGCTCTACGGTCATTTTATGCACACTTTAGGCTAATTAGACCGAGACCTACAGTTTAACGTTAATTCCGAATCACTAACAAACATCCGTGCCACCGGCAGGATTCCTTCAAACCTTCAATTCGAGGTTCCCAAGGCCAAAAGCACTAACCAATTGGCCATCAGGCCGCTACCTTTTAAATGAGCACTCCTTATTCGACTCTTCTCTTGTTGTAATACCAGAAATTGCGATTCATAATAGTTATGTAACTTTCAGTATTAATTTTGAGAATGAGAAACAACGGATAAATGCTTTTTCTTGATTCAGTTTTCAAATTAGACTGGCACGACGCCTGAAAATTCAGACCATTTTTAGTGGCAACAGTAAAAACCTCTAAACCCAAGCATAAAGTTCCACATCGTAATTAGTAACTACTAAGCTCGGACGAATAGGAATCGAACCAAATGCTTATTAAGTTATGTACAAAATTAAACACTAGTGGATTGGAAGAAGTTTCCATAGTTTTGTATACAAGAATTCGGATATTTAGCAAAGTGAATAACTAAATTCATAAAAAACCGTAAAATTTAAAAAAATGATAAATTAAATATTATTTTTAAAAAAGTATCATAACATACAAAATTCATATTGTCATCAGAATTCCCATACCTAAATTGTCTTAGGGATACAAAATAATATGCTTACAATGTGACCTTTAAACAGTTATTTTTGATTCTAAGAAAAGTAAAGATTTTTTAATGAATTCCACTTAACATAAAACCACACTAAGATTTGAGCAACGCAATGCGAAGCAGCCCTTGCATAGTATGCTATGATTTTGTTTATATTATTCTAAAAGCGGGAACCCGGCAAGAGCTCAATGGTAAAGATCGCCTTAGAACCTGCTGTCGTTGCAAGTGCTGAATTGGTTAAAAGAAAGAACATTGCACGATTGATTATTTGTTTTAAACAATGAATTTTCCTTTAGTTGGAGATGTTAATTGGAATTCAGAGAGAATAATGTATTTCTGAAACAAATACAAACTTTATTTTAAACTAAGGCCTTGTGCCACTTGGCCTTGAGCCTCGACTGCAACATCAGAGATTCAACAATTCTTTATATATCTTAGAAATTTATTTTTGAAATAAAAATTTTTCATTGAATAAAATTAATTTGAATTTTACTTTCAATTACTTTCCAGCAAAAAAACATGTGTGATAAAAAAAAAAAAGTTACCGTAAAGGTATTATTTTTAATTGGCTCTTTTCGAAAACACTTTTAATTGGGTATTTCTAAAATAACACATGAAATTTAAATATTTTCCTTCATTCAATGTTTTATAGTTAAAAATAATAATTTAAGATAATTATCAAACATATTAATTAAAAAGAGATTTAAGGACAACAAACAAGGAACTTCAACTAAAAAATCCATTTAATAATATTATCAGCTATATATACATAATAGCTAACAAATAATTTACAAATCAAAAAGTAATTATAATTATAAAAATTAAATCAGCAATTATAAAAATATTTTCGAAAAAAAAAAAAAAAAAAATTGCAAAAGAATTTAACATTTACGTTAAATAGTTTAAAATTGATGTTTACGTAAAACAACTTTATTTTGTTGTCATTAAAAGATTTACTAATTTATACACCAATAAAAACTTTTTTTTACTGATTTTACAACACCTATTACAACATAACATATATGTTCATAGATTAAGAATAAAAAATGATGTCGGTGAGCAAACTATAACAGAATAAAATCGTTTCTCCAGTCCGTTCTAGTGAGTTTGAATTGTATAAAATTCAAATCTGAGGACTGAAAAAAAAATTTTGATAGCAGCCTGTACAGGATTTATTTGCGTTTTTTTCCTTTTTAACTTTTTAGAATTAAAAAAAAAAAAAAAAAAAAAGTCACACATACCTCCGATAACTGCGAATCTTTACTGAGGGCTTCATATAAAGTCTCAGATGTTACAAAGTGGGCAAGAGACGCAAGTAGAATTGCGCACGCAAAGTTTATGAAGCGCACCATTTTTCGTGCTGGAAACAAACTTCACAGGCGCTAAAGAGCGGAATTGTCCTCTTTCTAATAACAATGTCACTCGAGCGTCAGCCGAGCGCTGCTATGGCGTCTTGGCCTTTGCAGGGAAGACTTCTTTGCAGGATCCGCAACAACTTGCCAAATGGAGGAATTTTTGAAGCGATCTTGAAAATGCAGTTCAACTTAGAGTTCTTTGGCAGGAAATGTTCTCTACTGGAAGTTAGGGCCCTCCCGTTGAGCGAGTACAGCGAATTATACCAGCAAGTCTCTCCACTGGAATCAATCAGCTTCGCATTCTCTCGGCTTTACCTCTGCAAGGACCATTAGGGTTGCTTTGGAAGAGCTGGCAGCCACTGCGTCGCCAACGATTCTCGCCAAACCCATATTTCACTTCGAGCGCAAGTTCTTGCGTTCCATGGCATACCACATGCACTATATTTAACAATTTATTTCGTATCGCTTAGCTAAACTTATATCTAAATACAAATGAATCGTTTCTGAAAAAGCTTGTTATAAGCAATTAAACTTTGTTAAGAATTTCTGAGTGTTACAATCACACTTTTAACTGCTCAAACATTTTTTTTTTCGGAGATGTATTTTCTATTTTATGATTGTTCTCGGTACGAAGTGTGCTAGCACAATTTATACATACAAATATATACAATGCTATAAATATCAAATTACTAAAATGGGATGACTATTAATTATTTCTTATAAAAACATCGTTTCATACTTAAAATATAACTTGGTCATTTTTGATTTCACAGACTTTTCGTTTCTAGAAAATGAAAAGGAATGAAATTTTCATAATTCAATTTTGGGACAATAAGCAATTCTATAGCATAATTATCTATTGTGCATCTTAATTGAACAACATAAAACTATATTCCTTTTGTTAGTCTTTTTAGTATGTTGAAATTTTTTATTTTTTGACATGCCAAAAAATAATTATTAAATTATTATTAAAATTAGGATTATTAAAATTCTCTATGTCTCACAAATGTTTTGGACTAGATTCTCACCTCAAATTTTCTTCATCATTTACAATACTAACTTTCTACTCGGTTTTGGTTTAATGTCGCTCTACGGTCATTTTGTGCACACTTAGGGCTAATTAGACTGAGACCTACAGTTTAACTTGCATTCCGAACCTCTCACAAACATCCATGCCACCGGCAGGATTTGAACCTGACATAATGCTGGTAAGTTGGGAAAACGGAAACCCATGTTCACGACTCATCCTTAATTGTCAGAATATGCAGTGAAATGAATAATCTGCAACTCATACAAACTAAACAACTCAGAATCCATTAGTACAGGGATGCACATCCCTGTGTAGGTCACGCACAAAATTCCTTAGAAATTATCTAATATAACAAATTTCACTTTATGTACAGTGTAATAACAAAAACACATTCTCGATATATGCGCCGCTAGCTATTATACCATTCACAGGAATCGAACCTGAATCCTGTGGTATCAAAGGCCAGAGAGCTGCCCACTAGCCATCAGGCTGCTATCTACTCAGAAACACATCACATCGCTCCATAATTGCTTTGAGGTGGATTAATTACTTTCACTACTTTGGTGGGTCAGTGTTGGATCTACATACTCTCTAATACATTTTCAAATCCTAAGGGTCAACATTCTGGCCTAAATATTTTAAGTTTCAGTACCCGATGTAGACGAAAGAATTTTCGATAGCATTTGCCAGATTTTGAATGTAAATATTCTCAATTCAGGGTCCAGAAGCACTTACCACGAAGTCAACTGTATTCAAATAATGCAAACTGCAAAAATACCATATAATAATAATAATAATTTATACACAATTATAAATATTATTATATACCATATAATATATATATATATATATATACCTTAAAATACCATACCATACAACTGCATTAACTATTTATTTATATTAAAAACTGGGTTTGAATCAATCTGGTGTATAAAGCGCTGGGTTTTGAAATAAGAGTTAGAAACTCCATCAAAAAAGTCGGAGAGAAACGTCTCGTAGCATATGGATACGATGCATGTGTAGGTTTTCCTTTTAAACACGAAGCCCCTGAAAGTGTGTGTTGAAACATTCATATACAAGCACATATCAACATTCATATCGTTTCCAGCAGCATTACGTAGCTAGAATTTTAGAAAAAAATATAATTAGTACCAAAGCTTAAATTTATTTTAATTTTTATGGAAATCTTCAGCTGTTTTTAGATAAAAATAAATATTTTAAAGATATCCACATTAATAAACAATATTAAAAAATCAAATTATGGATAAATACTTGGGATTTCGGAATACTTTTGTTCGACTTATTTAGCGATATCTTGTAAGAAAATGAATGCATACTTTTTTGGTTTATATATAATTTTCATTCGTGTCTGAGCTCCAAGAAAACTAGCCATATACCACAAGTTCTTTCATCATTCGGGGATTATACGCTAATAACATTAAAACTCCAGTTGCGTGCTGTCCATGGATATTATTATAGATCTTTCATAAAAATGCGTTCTATAAACTTCCACCTAAAAGTGCCTTTTTTTTTTTTTTAAAGAAAAAATAAATAAATAGGACTTTATGTCAGAGAAAAATATTTGAAACGTTAAGAAAGGAACATAATTATATAAGGCCTGAATGGCTGAGTGTCTAGCACTCGGTGCCACAGGTTTGAGTCCCGGCGGTTCCACTGATGTTTGTAGTGGTTGGGAGTCCACTTTAAGCCGTAGGTCCCGGTCTCCCTATGACTGTAGAGCGTCACGGAGCCAAAGT
This sequence comes from Caerostris extrusa, assembly GCA_021605095.1. Taxonomy (NCBI): domain Eukaryota; kingdom Metazoa; phylum Arthropoda; class Arachnida; order Araneae; family Araneidae; genus Caerostris; species Caerostris extrusa. Next base: position 27,111 of record BPLR01012736.1, on the reverse strand, counting down.
CAGACTTCTACCTACGGGTGTTCCATCACAACAGAAGCTGCTTCCTTCCCCTTCAATAATGAGTATATATGGACTCGTGGGCTTGGCCTAGATGTCTGCCAAGTGGGATAAGAAACAACAACATAATTATATACGATGGAATAGATTTTATACAAAATTAGACAAAACGTGGCAGTGTGTAAATGAAAACTACTTGGTTTAAATCATTTAATACACTTTGCATAAAAGCCAAATTACTAATGAACTGCGACACTCATTCAGATTTGTATCTGTCGAGCAAATACGAAGATTCAAAATATCGCCTCGTTTGTTTTCGCCTGATTTCTAAAATGCATACTTTTTAAATTGATAATTTTTTAAAACAATTGTGGCACTCCCTTAAATTATTAAATTTTTTTTTTGTTAGTTTTATACCATGGGTAAAAAAACAGAATTGGATTGGGCAAGTCAAAGAAAAGGCGTGGATTATACAAGATTTTAAACTGTTTGGGCACGTAGGTTATACGACTCTGCGGATTATAGGTTGGACATAACTATGACTATAATTTAACTACAAGTCATACTTATGTATAGAAAAATGATGTGGGCATGAGTCTTCTACATCGATTGCAACTTTTACTGAATCTTTTATTTAAGGTCTCGATAAAATATCGTATCTTAAAAATACTTTATGTTGCAAAAGAAAACTTTCTCTCTTAAAGCATTCGTGTGATTTTGAATTTTGAGCTTCTTAATTTTTAGGAAACCGTTTAATCTATCTCACACCAAAGTATGAAATTTTATACATGTTATTTGCGTTTCTTATTTGGAATTTTCAAACGAAACTCGTTTTGCAAATTCTTTTGGTTAAAACGGGCAACACTGTTTCAGAAAATCTTCAGCGTTAGGTTTAGAATGTTATGAGAAACAAATATTTTTGCGCGGACGAAATGTTAAGGTAAGATTGTTTACCAGCGAATAGAATTTCCCACCCCTTCAACTAAATCTTTGTATCTGATTTTTCAGGAATACGCTCATCATATTTCATTAACAAAGGCATTCAATGAGCGGCTACTTCCAAATGAAAGTCAAACAGCTTCATTTTCGACAAACAACTTCAATAATTCGACAAACAACTCATCCAACGAGTTTAAAATCTCGAAAATGTTCCTTAAAAGAACTCGAGTTTGGGTGTATTCATTGGTTTTATGTGCAAATCCATTTATTTTTTATTATTTATTTTTATTTTAAAGACATTTAGTTACAACTTCTTATAATTATTTTTAAGACCCACACAGGGTCGAATAATAAAATATTCTAGCTAATATGCAGTAAAACGACGAATTGACTGAGATATTGGGTAAGTTCTGGGTCATTCATTTGAAAAATGAGTAGAACTCGTTGCATCTTATCTGAATGACTGGTGATAATTCGATTGGTTTTTATTTCATTTCTTTTCCTTGGAGGCAGTTTCTCCTTGGTAATGGATTGAATACCAATTGAATGGGTAGTCAGATTTCCTTAACATAATATAGTTGGAGCTTAGATGCACATTTTTAACGAATACTTTACATCAGTCGATAATCATTCAATTAAAATTACAGATGACTATTAGTGTTTACGAATTTAGATGCACCACTCCAAAAGCAACGTGGAGTTTCCAAATTGTACTGTATTATCATAGACTCGATTGTATTATGCTAATTATATTTCTGATTGTGTTTTCTTTTAGTTGTCTTGCAAATTTTCCCCCTATGGATTATGTTTCCAGAAATGCTGGATTCATTTCCAATAAAAAGCCCTATGTATTAATAACAACTTAATAAAAAAAAATTACTTCTTGTCATAAGAGTATTTGTAAATATTGTTAATGGTTTATTAAAATTTATTAAAATCCATACTTTTGAAAACAGGACACCTGCTTTTCTCGAATTCAATTAATTAGAAATCTTTTAGAAATCGTTGAATACACAGTCGATGTGACAGCACCTAGAATAGATCATTTTAACATCTCGTCTAAAATGAATGAATATTCCGTAAATAGCTATTCCAGTGAAGTGCAATGCTTATTGACTAAAAGGGATTCAGTAATACCTTAAAATGGTATTGAAGTATTCAGTCAGAGGCTTTTAAGTAAAATTACATCATCATAATTATGTATTTAAAATAACATAACTAACATAATGTGAATGTAATTATTATATAATTACATTCACATTATGTTAGCTAATATATAATTACAATATCTAATAATTTGTCCACTGTACATATGCTTGAGTGGGCAAATTATTAGATATGCATGTTATTTTTATGGACACAAATTTTATCTCAGGTTGAGTGAAATAAATCATGTGTATACATAGCAGAAAATTATAGATATTTCTGTCCTTTCTTAAAATTGCTGTGTTTGGTGACATTCTTTTTAGATAAATAATACCAGTGAATATAATCTAATTGTTTAGTGACTTTTCGCGAATAATAATAAAAGTGTATTTTTTCTTTTTTTTTAATGTTCATTTAATTACTATTATCAAATTTTGAAATCCTTAAAATAATAGGAATGCGTTATGTTATTAGAGCATTTTCATAGAAGTCTCACATCGAATCAATTGGTTTAATGAATTCAATTGCATGAAATTCGTCTTATAATATATTCTTAACAGGAATATGCACTAAGTGCTTCAATTACTAGATGCTTAAGTTATTAGATATTTAATTCATTTATTGTATAGGAATTCAGCGGATAATGTTATAATCACCTCTCCGAACATTCAAGGATTAGAAGCATAAAAGTACCTTCAAGAATTCGAAGAATAGCACCTTTAAGAATTAGAAGCATACGTATATAATGTTTTAGGTTCTTTTATTGAAATGCTCTAATTCTACCCCAAACACATTCTTTTTTATAGTATATCAAGAAAATATAGAAATGTAAGGACATCTAAATTTCCATAATAATATACTACTTAACTCTTTCAAAAACATTAAAATAATTATAACCTATTGATCAGAGCTAAATACTATTATTATATATGTGAATAAATAAATTAAATGCATACAATGTATTAAATTATATTAATAGAATGAATATGTATATTTTATTTAAAATGTACCAGTAAGAAGGAATTAATTATGTTACAGTAATATATCTACAGATTCATGTAAATTTATATATAGTTTTTAATTTTCACATTACCAAATTCTCCGAAAGTATGCAACTAAGGTAATAGTTCTTTAAAATGAAGAATAATTACATATCAATAAATAAACGAGTCGGTTGGTATTTCAATGCCGATATTAACTTGCGCTATTTATCTCATGAATCTTCCTACTTATCTCCCAGCGATTGGATTCCTTTAAGCCTTGAAATGTAGATAGTACGAGTTACTATCGATCAGCTGTGCTGCAGATATATTTTTAACTATAGATTTTCTCCCGACCTTAACGGGATTCGGGTGACTTTTTCACTACTATCCTTCGAAAAGTCTAACAACAAAGAATGTGTGCTTCAGAACAGTAAAGGTTATTCGAGTCACTAGTTTCAGCATGATTCATCATAAACAAAGTCAAACATTGCTACACATTTTGAAAGTAAAAGTGAAAACAACAGAATTATTTAAAAACAACTTAAAAATAAAACCATTTCTCACAAAAAAAATGAATACTGCATTATATTATATTAATAGACTGAATATGTAGATTTTATTTAAAATATATCTGTAAAAATGAATTGATTATGCTGTAATAATATATCTACAGATTTATGTGAATTTTTGTTGTCCTATAAAAATTTGTGCTAATACAAAACTTTTCCTACCGTCTTTCGAAAAGTCTGACAAAGAATGTGTGTTAGAGCTGCAAAAGATTATTCGAGTCAGTAGTTTCAGCTTGATTTATCGTAAACAAAGTCAAACATTGCTACACCTTTTGGAAGTAAAAATTAAAATATTCGACAGTAGTTTCCCCATTATTTATCGTAAACAAAGTCAAATCAACTTAAAAATAAACCCATTCTTCACAAAAAAATGAATAATGCATTATATTATATTAATAGACCGAATATGTATATTTTATTTAAAATGTACCAGTAAGAATAATTTAATTATGCTACAGTAATATATCTACAGATTCATGCAATTTAATGGTCTCCTGTGAAACCTTGAACAACAAAGAACATGTTAGACAGCAAAAATTATGTAGCTTGATTTCTCACACATTTCTAATAAATCAGATGTAAAAATTTTTTTAATGAATAAAAAATATAACATAATGAAAAAAGTACAATTATTTATAATGAACAACACAAAAATTTACTTGTGGCAAGTATTTTAGTTAAAAATGCAATAATTTATTTTATTAAAATTGTTTTGTGCATTTCATTTTAAAATTTGCTGGTTTACTTATTCAACACATACTAATTGAAACATTATTAGGCATTACGAAAAATATTTTTCAGTACTATAAAGTATCTTTTAAAAAATATAAAAAACAGTTTTTTTTAATTAACTTGAAAATTAAATGAATCTTTAATCTACCATAATATAGTAAAAATATCATTAAGGCAAGTTAGTGAAATAAACTTGTATAGTTATCATTATTTAATTCTAAAAATGAATTGCTTAATATATCTACATAAATGTCATTAAAACTAAATTAAATTCAATCAATATTAATGTGACTATATGAGCGATTTTAAGAAGTGCATTAAAATGATAAAATAACCAGGATATTCGCAATAAATAAATATCTAAATATTTCTGTCTAAATTAATGACGAAAGAACGTTTTGAAATCAATTATATTTTAAAATGAAATCGAATTCCTATACATAACTAGATAATAGTCCCATTAGAATTTATAAAATAAAATTTTACATCAATTTATGTATTTTTTTTTTTTTTTTTTTTTTATGACTAAATATAAGGAATTCAGAAATTTGTCTGTCCGTTTAAAAACAAAATTGTCGATATTGTAAATCAACACGCATTATACTATTACAATATTAACGATTTTACAGTATTTTTCTGCTGAAATATGCAAATTATTGAAGTATTTCTGCTGTCAAATGCCGAAAGGTGTCTTCTGATAGATTTTAATTTCTCTTTACGTAAAGATAAAGAGAAGATGCAAATGAATTTAGTTTATAGTAAATTTAAAACAGAAGAAAAATATTTAAATAAAATACATTGAAAGTAAAATCAATACATGTACAAAAAGAAGAATAATTTTTTTTAAATAAATAAAAACATATTAAATTAAAAATAATGTGTAATAAAATTTATAGATATATTTATAAATGTTTGTTGACCATTCAAATATTCGCTAACAATTCCTATCAGGATTATCATTCTTTCACATTAAGAGTAAATGAAAAATGCTTTTTCATTTAATTAAATATATAAATTAAATTTATTAAAACACATTTGTTTTCATATTAATTATTAAAATTAATATATAAAATAAATATTAAATATCAAGTAACAAGTTCTTATAAACTGAAAAAAATTTTAATTAATTTTAAAGATATTCTTTTCAAGAGCAAATTTTGTTTGTGAAAGTACCAACCATTCACGAATACAACATTTCGAAAACAAAGCCTTTATTGGAGTAGAATGGATCCAATTTCCAACATTTGAGAACTCTACAAGATGAATCTTTTAATGATACACATCATATTTCTATTCATCAATCAATTAGAAAGGATATTCTAGATAATTTAATATTTAATAGTTATTAAATATTTTCTAACAATTCACATCAAGAATGGAAAATTACACATTAAAGTGAACTTCATTTCACATTCAAGTCACAATCAATTCATATTCAATTCACAATTTAAGAGTGAATGAAAATCCAAAAGAAATGAAATATGCATTCCATTTAATTCATTATGTCTTTAATTTATTAAGACAAATTTTGCATTACTTTATATACCCTATACACTATAATTAACTTATTTAAAAGATATTTTCCATATACAAAATTTGACTATGCAAGTACTGCCCATTCTTTGATGAATGAAACATTTCAAAAACCAAATGAAAGTTTTGATTCAGTTGAATGACAAATATTTCAGTAAACATACAGAATTTCACAAGATGGATCCTTATATGAAACAATTCCTATTGCTGTCCACCAATTAATTAGAAAAGAAGATTCTAAATCATTTAACAGTTATTAATTATTTGTTAACAATTCATTAAGATTGGAATTGTTATTCATACTTTAATAGTAAATGAAAATCCAAACGATATGAAATATGCTTTCCATTTAATTCAATGCATGTCTTTAATTTATTAAGACAAATTTTGCTTTAATTTATATACCCTATACACTATATTTAAGGATACAACTTTAACAAATTGAAATACAATTTGAAATTATTTAAAATATTTTTTTCCATGTGGAAGTACCATGCATTGATGAATGAAACATTTCAAACCCAAACGAAATCCTGATTCAGTCGAATAGCAAATATTTCCAGTAAACATACAGAATTTCACAAGATGAATCCTTACCTGAAACAATTCATATTTCTGTCTACCAATCGATTAGGATGGGGATTCTCGAAGTATAGGAAATAAATCAAACTGGACTGCGGCCAATCCTGCTTGTTTCCCACGCTTTTGGAGAGCCAGGATATTCTCAAACATTCCTTCATGCAGTAGATACAGAAATCTTTTCTCGGATTATCAGTCCTCGTAACGTGTTTCCGTGCTATGAAAGAGACACTTTTTATGCATTAACCGTTGAAATGAATTCCCCGCATTTGTACTACTTTGTGCATTAACTTTTAAATTCCACTAGAAAATAACAGAGTGACAGAATTATTATAATTAGTAGTTCATCGTGTGATTTTTGGAATGTTAAGATAAGATGATAAGGTGATATTAATGATGAATTATTTGCTTTTATTTTTAAATCATTACCCTTTTCTAAGTAGTACATACTTATTTCGCAGTCCCAAAATAAATAAGTAAATTTATTCAAACTAATTAATAACTCACTTTTGCAACCCCACATGCAATTGGTTTGAAAATGGTAAATCTAAAAACAAATATAAATAGCTTCTTTTTATAGAAAGAATCATCAAATTTTGAGAAATATGAATCAGATGAGCAATTACCAAATAGCTACTTTTAGCATTAACCATTATTTTGTTTTTGCTAAAAATTAACGTCATTAATTATGATTGTTTTCTGAGAAATTATATTTTTAAGTTAAATTTTCCTGTTGAATTTTTCATCAAATAATAAAATAATAAAAATCACATGGAAGATATTGAAATGAAATAAATTAATTTTTTGGTAATTAGATAAGATTACTCTTTCAATAACTACATTCAATCTCTGAACAATAAAAAAATAATCAATCAATATTTAAAATATGTCCTTATATTTTAACTTAACTATTAAAACAATCTCAAATATCTCTCCAACTTAACAATTAAACAATTCTATATATTGATATATTAAATCATTACATCAATGTTAAGAATTCACCTTTAAGATTTAAGAAATAGGATTGAAAGTCCAACATATAATCAATAGGCTTTAGGGTTGGAATCTGGCTGACTAATCCGTCTGACGAATGTTTCATTTTCTAGAAATTCTGCGACACGATAAAGCCCAATATGGACGTGAACTTTAATTCACTAAAATGAAATTGGGACCAACAACACCCTTGGAAAGCCCAACATATGACGTCGCAATACTTCAGAGCAGTCACAGACCTTCTGAAAGAAACATGGAGTGTCTTAATAAAGTAATGCTTTCCCAGGTCATCAAACTTTCCTTGCCATGCGGCCTTTACTCGTATATCGGATGAAAGGTAGTTGTTCCCTGGTTTCATTGCATGAATGTTGACGGAGAATCGTGGCTAAGTTGAACTTTAATAGAACTAAAGTAGAACGATCCTACATTGATCTTTGATCCAAAGCTGATGTTCACTAGACCGTGGCTCTCTTTTGAATAGGAATGAACAGAACGGAAAAGTGAGTCTTCTTGCAAACATATTTCTCTCAATTAGTCTCTGTAAACAACAAACCTTGAATTTCGGGTTCTTGTGCACTTTTAATGGTTATGAAGAAGCTGAGATGTTGTGGTCCTCCAGTTACGTCTTGCTGTAATTGACAAATATCTATCTTCAATGGCCTGTGTGACTATTGAATGACCTTGACAAGACTTTTTCTTTCAATTAATCCAGTTTCGTTATACTGTTTTCCGTAAGTCTGATATAACGATGAGCATTAAATCATAGCATAATTTTCTAAAGCAATGCTCTTTTTTGACTACCCTGCTTCATGTCTCCCCGCGATAGGCTACCCCACTCCATCATCCAAATTTTGATGGTTTCTCATTTTAGCTGTTTGCTTTTGAACTTTAACGAGTATTGAGAAAACACCATAAAATTCAAAGACATGTGCAAGCGAACAAAAGGCGGAAATTCTTACGTTCTCTTATAAAGTGTATTCATCTACATACAAGGCCCACACCGACATAGACACTACGTATTCGACAATAGAGATTTGCATCTTTGTTTGAAAGAATTAATGATTACCTATAGTCTAACATTTTTCGAGAAATTCTACGAAATATGCAAATTCTCTTAATTTTGAACATTAGTATATTTTAGTTCCCAAAACACTATACTATTTAAGCGATAAAAATAATTTGATGTAATTTACTTTGTTCCCACATATACTAATATTTTCAACATATTATATTTATATGTTTTTCTATATTAAAGCAATAGCCAAGGTTCTTAAATGAAATTTAATTTCACTCTTCAGAAACTCTCTCTCTTAATGAAGCTTTATAAGATTATATAGGTCTGCATAACTTTACACTAACGAAGAAAATTTACATAACAAGGTCTCAAATAATTAATTTAGTAATGTTCTCTGAGCTCTTTCTAATAACATAAACTTAAAAGTAAAGAATGTAATTTATCAAAATTTATCCATTAAACTACTTATTAATGGGACTTTCTACGAAGTAATGATGTATCTATAAACTGTTATTTAAAAAAATCCCCAATATTGATATATTTTTCTACTTTTGGCCCAGTGGTAGAATGATTCATTGTGACTAATGGCGTGAGTACTGCTTTGAAAAACGTGCTGACTTGGTGGAAGTTGTGACAGAATTTTTGGGATCGTATGAAACATCGTCTCACATCTATAATGATTGGAGCAATACGATCTCCAGATGTTATTTCTAGAAAATTCTTCTGCGGAACAATTTCGATAATTCGTAGTGGTGTCAACACTTTCGATATTCAGCTTGTTGTTGCTGCAATGTAAGTGGAAAAAATCTTTAACAGACATAATTACAAATACAGGATAAAAGACTTAAGCTGAAAGAAAATTCCGAAAACAAATCCAAGAAAATAAATAAAGAAAGCGTAGATGGCTCTGCAGGAAGATTATCGTTGTTGAATTAGTGAACTATCAGAATCATAGTTATTCAGATGCTACATTTATAAAATTCATGATAGCAATAATTAGATTGCAGCAATTGATATCCGCAATAATCATCGTCTTTAAAGAGAATAATAGGATGCTACCATATTGTTTAAATCGCATAATGAGTCGAAAAATGATTAAAGAAATTTTTTTATAGTGACCTTTCATCAAAAGCAAGTTTCTTTCTTTCACAAAGCTATTCTATAGAAACTGATAATATAGTATGAATATATTTTAACTCCCGCTTATTGAAATCTAACCTACATGCTTAAGTTATTGGTATTTTCCATTATAATGGTTATAGAGTAAAGAATAGAATAAAAATAAGAATAGTTTAAATATCTTGCCCATTGTTTAAAATCAAGTTAGAATTAATTTTAATAGTCTTATAACTATATGTTTACAGGGATTTACTTGAGCAAAAATATTTTGTTTGTACTCTATCGCTAACGCTTCATCTTTGGTATTTACTGACACGCATCACTTGAGGTTGAGAATGCATTTTAATATATTGCATAGTATTTCTGGTAACAAAAGAATGTAATCCCATTATCTTGCTCCCTTTCACTCTCATGTGCCTCAGTTAAAATTCACTTTTTCAGTAAATCCTTGATTCTCAACTAGAGGAATAAAAGAAAAGAAAGGAAAAGAACAGAAAGAGAAGCACAACTTAGATAATCTGAAGCCTTAGAAAAAGTATCGAAACTTCTTTTATCTTGTCCATAATGTCGTCTTCAATATATCAAATCTTAGATTTTTATATTCGTAGAAGTATCGGTAATCGTTAGAAATAAAGACGCTATTATTGTTTGAAAAATTAAGTTTTCTATTGTTGTGTATTGACTCTTTGGTATCAAATACTGCCCATTTAATTTTCTCAAATGAAAACATTAACATGACAATTATCATCACATTCTTCTTAAAATTATAAATTGTTTGAAATGTAAGGTTTTCCAAAATATTGAGGTGAAAGTATATGATGCTTATGTATGCCTATGCATTTAAGTTTTTCTGTTAGTAAGTAAGGCATAGTTAATAGACTAACGTTAAAAAGTTTTAACCGATTACCCAATTCTAAACCCAATTACAGTTATATTCCCCAAAATATTTACAATTGTTTAAGATCAAAAATCCTCCAAAATTTTGCTGAAAATAGTATGTTATTTCTGTATATTTTCATGCTTCCCTCATGTAGTAACTAAAGTAATTTACTTCAGGATTAATAGCTCCAAATAAAAAACATTTAATACGCATAAGATTAAAAACAATTATAATTACAATCATGTATATTAACAGTTTTTTGAAAAAAAAAAAAATGTAAATTTTCTAAATATTTGCTAGGTAAGTACAAAATATGCAAAATTCCTATGATATATAGTACGTGGGCTGAAATACTGACACAATTCGAGAAATATGAATTTTTACGTATGACTGTAGGTAGTGTTGTAAATACGCCTTCAATACGGCAACAGCACTGGAGCATATTTTAGTTTAGTACCACAAAAACAGATAACAATAGTGTCTCTGTTGTATTCTTTGGTTATTCGCTTATACTGGCTGCAAAATTAACACTTCTCAGTTAAGTGTTTGACGGGAGAGTTCTGCTCATCAATAGAGATTCTATATATGTAACCGTTATTCCTGAATAATATATATATCACATGTTGGGTTCCATCTCCATATGCCTCTTTAATAAGAATGACAAAGAAAAAAGACAATGCTTTCAAAGTTTTTGAAATAGGACACGACGACTTTACTTGCAAGTATCTCACAGATCAGACATGGCAAAATTTTATTACAAATACTAACAATGACACTATACACTTCAACGTCAGAAAACACAATGACTAAAAGTAGAAAAACAACCACTGAGTTTCTTCTTCTAAAATATTTTTTTTAAAATAACATATTGTAAAACTATCAGTGTGAAAGCCTACAGACCCAGGAGAAGTTTTGTAGTTTTTCCAGGAAGCTTCCAAGGAAACTTTTGCAATATCCAAGAAAAGTCTTGAAGATCTACAAAGTTTCATTTCTGATATTGCAACAGCAACTGTTATTCAGCATTTTATAGAAAATTTATAATTTTAATCTTGAGAATAAGTTCTATTTTGAAACTCACAGGCCATTATTGAGAATTTGTTGACATCCTTTTTTACTTTGATTCACGATGCATTACATTAAGAATACCATTTTATAAATTTGTAATATATCTTACAATGTGATAACATTAATAATGCAACTTAATTTCTTTCTTCAAACTTTTTCGATTTTATTAGTCTTGAATTTCAAGTAAATTTCAACATAATATAAAAAAAAATGAAAACTATAGCATAAATTGGTAAAATTCATTATTAAATAATGTTGTTTTAATAGTTATTATTATTAACAGAGCTCCTATGCAGCCTTCCTGTAATTCTTACACCTTATTAATTACAAGTGGGATTCTGCATTATAAAACCAACGAAATACTGAAACACGTTTGTCTCAAAACTACATTTGTACTAGTATTGCATTCTATGAACGATATAACTTATATCTTTATAACGATATAACTTTACTTATATTGTTAATTAGAAATATTCATCATTATTGTCAGGAAGAAAATTAAACGATAAAGAATGTAATTATTGCTTTTATTTTTACTTAAATAAAATAAAACATCATTAAGATTTGTAATAAACAATGGCAATGTTTTTCTTTATAATTTTATTGAGTGTATAAGAGTTTACAAAACTACTGAATCTGACTTTATGAAAGTTTTAATAATTGTCTGAAAATTACATTTCAATTTCTTTATTTTCACATGATGGCCTATTCTGTATTCATAAATGAAAATTATTTAAAGATCTATAATTATGTATTGTTCCTTTTTGCATATTTTTGTGCATCTGAGCACATTTAAGATGTTTTACAATGTTTAATTATTAGCTATTTAATTATTAACTCTGATAAAGTTATAACATTTTTTATATACTCTTGAATTGGTAAATAATCATAGAGTTACATTTTTAATTTCTATTAATCTATGCAAAAATCAATATTAATAAGGATATTAAAGATATACGCAAATTCATAAATACGGGAGTACGTATTTTACTTTTATTATTTGCAAAACTGCACATAATTTAACATTTTATTGAGCTGAAAGCAAACGCTAAAAAATATTTAAATAAATGGATTTGCTTTTTAAATAAAATTATCAAAATTTTATAATTTTATCTTCTAAACATTAAACCCCCTTTCAAGTGATATCACTGTGTAATAAGTGTTTCTTCCTTAATATCACGCATTTTTCTTGAAGTAGTAATATATATGTAAGGTAATAAATAAAATTTAAATACAGGGAGAGATTTATCTTAAAGCCTTTCACGAAAATTATAATCCCGATAACATTTCACTCCTTAAAATATTTCTGTATTACTATCAAATATAGAAAAATTTTATATTTCCCTTGATGCTACTTACTGGCAGTGTATTTATTTTCTTTTCCAATATCGCGTTGCTATGTTATTATATTACATATTTTAATATAGCTTAAAAGGTAATTTCATAGCCAAGCATTTTCTTATTGTGAACATTTTGTTACTAAGTAATCGTTTCAGAAAAGACTTTTGTTAATAGGAATAAATTTTGTATTTTTATATTCTATATTATATTTTTAATTGAAGTTAGAGGTATAAATATTTTTACAAAAAATAATTCTCATAAAAATATTATTCATTTTATATCTGGAAAAATAAATCAAGGAACATATAATATTATTTTTTAAACCCCTCTCTTTCTTTTTGGTTTTAAATTCTTCCAAAGATTTTTAAATGCATCATTATCTTAAACTTCACCAGTGCTATTGACAACATCTTAATAATACTTCAAGGAATTTCCGTTATTTATTTTATTGGACCTTCAGCTTAATTCATAATAATATCGGGAAAAGTATAAAAATGACCTCCTTTCTTTCAGAGTTTTTGTACAAGTACTTATGTATGCTAAGAAGCAAGTAAACACAGAGCTTCTAGTAAAACAGAAAAAAATTGTCAATTGAACCATCAATCATCAAAGAGATCTTATTTATAATTTTCAGCGCATAATTTAATTTATTGGATGTCTATATTATCTTAGTTCACAACCTTTCTGTGAGGTTTACGGAATTGTTGTCCATTTTTCATATTTTACTATAGAAGCAATCGAATTTGTGGATTGTTCAATATTATAAACTGAGCTCTAGACCATACTTTTAGCATACCTAATATAAGAACATGTTATTCTGTCGAATGTTGTTCTATAAATGTTCTTAGTAATATTTCCGTTGTGAAATTCATTAACTTCGTGCAAATTAATTCACTATTATAATTTCCTATATCAATTTTTCTGATACTGACACTCAAACCTGTGTGTGATCTTTCAATGTAGAGGGCTTCCAAAACGATTTTTAAAAAACTTTACGTGTCAATCTAATGAACCATAATGAAAATTTTTCACTCAAAAAGTTGTGCCGTAAATAAAACCATTAGCAACATGACCGACATGCAAAGAAAGGAAATCCACATCAGTGATATTATGACTGTATTAACAGAAACAACAATACATAGGAAGTAAAAAACTCATAGCTATATCATAAAAGACGTTTAAAATTCCTTAAATCTATCAACATGCTTCTAATGTCGATTTATGGATAGACAGACCCGAATAGATGTGTCATGGAAATGATCCTTCTCTATCCCGATCCAGGCGACTAGGTCATTTCCAATGATACAGGTTTCGTATAACAAGTAGTTCATGTATATCCACAGGAATAAATCCAGGGTGTGAAGTTTGATGATTGTTGTAGCCATGCGTTTAGTCTATCTATTCTAACCAGCTATGAGGACGATATCGAGGTAACCTCATACTTTGCTGCTGAATTATTCGCAATCAGGTGTGTCAGCATGAATTTACTGGAACATCAAATTCGGCAAAACCTCTCCAAAAACGATAAGTAATGCAGTCGAAAAGTTTAAGCAGTAGGTAAAGACCAATTAAAAAGTCAAGAAGAATACTAATACACATTTTTATGGTGATGTGCTATTGACTTAAATGAGCACGCTCCTTAGCTATTATGTGCGCGCATATGCATGTTTCAGGTTAAGGGACGTGAAAAGGTCGCTTCATCAATAAACAGAATCTACAATGGAAATTCAATCTGTGCGCTATGTTTATTCAAATATCAGCATACAAATGAAATATCACACTTTATGCTGGTTACGTTTCCGGGGATAACTTGATATATAAAAGTTATTCGTCGTTATCCGACAGACCATCTCGATTAGTTTGTAAATGACCTTCAAGACACCCTTCAAAGAATGTCCTTTGGTACTTTTAAAAAGCAAAAACTAGACATTAAACTAACACTTTTAGTTTGACCTAAGTCTGACAGGTAAACAAGATAAGTTTGTGAATGACTTTCTGTGATAGACTTTTAAGAGTGCTCTTTTACACTAGACTTTTAAGAATGGTCTTTATAGAATATTCCTAAGAGTGCATTTCTAAAACGCAAAACAGACTACATATTCTGAGAGTTATCTTTATATATTTCTAAATTTAAAGCTTACTATATAATAAAGCTCAAAAAATGCTAAACCTTGTGAAATTATCTTGAAGTTCAATATGCTTCTAAAGAAGATTGATAATCTTTGTATTATTTATTTCACTGAACATCTATACTAGTATTTTAATTCTTTGTAGTCTTATAGAGGAAATATTTTTTTGATATACTGTAACATGTTTGTGAGTATTTCAATGTTATATTCCATACTTCTAAGCGCATCAACTTCAGCTTCACCGAACGCAGTTCAAAAACTATAAACTGAACTGAAGGGCTATAATTTACGCCATCAAGTGATGGATGAGGACTGTTATCCAAAGACTCGATTCAAAATTCAATTGACTGAAAAAGTCTTCAGCTCTGTGATTTTCTGACAAACCTGAATTTACAGACTTAAAAATAGCAAGGCAGATATTGTTACTCGTGAAATGTTCGGCTGCTAAAGAAATGTTAAATTACTTTATTACACAAAAAGAATGATATATTTCCTTGAGTTACAAAATATATTTAATTGATAACAGGAAACTGTTGTGACATTTATGTATTTAAACATAAGGTTGTTTTAGTCATGGACATGTTAGATAATCATCATACATATAAGCTTATTAAATAAAGAATAGTAAATACCTTGTTCATAAAATGTTAGTCATTCTGAATTTTGAGGCAAGAAGTTGTTCCAGTATATAAATAACTTTTGAATTCACAGAAAAGTACAATTTATTAATTACAAATATTAGTTCACTTTATAACTAGTTATTAAAAATTTTAAGATATTAAATCAAAGTTATTTTCAGAAAAAAAGACTGTCTCAACTCATCCGTGTCAACTTTTCTCTATATGAAGTAATTAACGAAGTATTAATTCAATTAAAAACTATAATTTTAATTCTATATATGAAGTAATTAACGAAGTATTAATTTAATTAATAATTATAATTTAATTCTATATATAAAGTAATTATTACTTATTAATTTTAAACAGAATTTCTTTTATTTACTAACTAAATTTTCCTTAACAAAAATAATTTATACAATGCTTAATAAATGTACAATCACAAACTACTTTCATTTTAATCTATTTAACTTTTAACAATTAATTAGCGAAACTAATACTTTGTTAGTATTGAATTGATTAATTTAAAAACTATCAGTTGGAACATTTTAAGTAACAGATATATAATTGACATTATTGTTAAAATTCCGTCTATTCTTACAAAAATGCATTTAAACCTAGCAATTACATGCTTCTCACATCATAAAAATATGAAGCCCCATTTTAAAAGTTATATATTTATTGAGCATACTGATTTACAATGTTTACATCCATTCTAAATAATAATTTCATGAGAAATTTAAATGTTTCTTTTCTCTAATACTTTTCTACACTTAGAAGTCCAACAAAATTTATCTTTACTACATCTACATTTTAGGGCCTGATGGCCGAGAGACTAGCACTCTGGCTCTAAGATGCCACAGATTTCGGGTTCGAGTCCCGGCGGTGCCATGGATATTTGTAGTGGCTCGAAATCCCATTAAACCGTAGGTCCCGATCTTACATGACTTTTGGACGTAGTGCTGACAACCCTACTGAGTAAAAAAGCACCCCCTGTCTCGAAATTTGACTGCAGGCAGACGGCCTCTGCCCACCATGGGGCTGCTGCACCAATGAAAAAGAATAAATGAAGTTCTACCTTTTATATACATACAAAAGTTGAGATTAATATGAATCATCGGAAGAATGTAGGACACTTAACCACTTTAAAAAGTTACAAATATATGGAGCATACTGATTCATAATAAGTAATTCTATTCTAAAAAAGATTGTTTTTCATAAGCCAATTTCAAAAAAAATTCCGTTCCTATAATGATTTTCTACACTAGAAAGAATAATAAAGTTCATCTTTACTAGTTCTTCCTTTTATATTCACGCACAAGTGGAGATTAATATGAAAATATAAACACTTAACAAGTTTAAAAGTTGCTTGTACTAAGTAAATTTGTCTCTTTTTCTCCATAAATTTCCAAAACTAAATTCTTCTAATGGCGTTGGACATCTAAAAAAAGCCATCAATATTAGTTCTGCCTTTCATATTCTTTAATGAGTTTCGAAAAGTTATTCGTTTTTATTCATATTTTTCCAATTCCCAAGAGTCCCTTCCATAAATTTTTATCCTTTCAACTTTTTTTCTCAATTTATCGGGGTTTTTTTCTTTTCGTCTTTCGAAAAGGTTATAATCCATCCTCTATCACGTCGTCAGAAGTAAAACTAAATTTTGCAATGAATGAAAAGAACGTTTTTCGTTCTGCTTTTACTATTAGAGCCGTCGTTGTGGAATTCTGGCAAATCAAAAATATTTCCTCAAGGGCAGGATTTCAAGTTTAGAAGATCCTGTTGCAATCATTTAAGAAAAAGTTTTTCTGCTTTCAAATCCAACAATAAAATATTGATTTTAGTTTCAACTGCTTTTATAATGTATCAACGGATTTGCAGAAGCTTATGCAAAATCCTTTGACATAACTTATGTATGTTATTCATGTATTATTATGGAACTTTTTATAAATTATGCATGGTACTTCCGTGCGCGTGTAGCTTCATAATCTAATAATGAAATATTGATTTTAGTCTGCAGCTTGTAAAAGTTGTCAACTTGGCTTGCACTCTTTTTAGTACTGAATTCGTAGTCCTTTATGAATATTTGGCTACTTTCTAAGCTGAGAATAAAAGCTCATGTTAAGCTCTGAAATGTTTAAAATCCCTAATTCATTTACTGTTTGGTTAATACTTATTCACAATATCACGCTAAATATCTGCCGCCTTTTTGGCTTCAGATGCATAAAAATAACGAATATTTAAAATAAAACATATACCATTAAACCGGAATAAAAATAAGATGATAATGAAGAAAATAAAGAAAAAAAAAGCAAATTTAAAGAGTTATTAAATTTTTTTCCTATATCATTGTTATGAATCTTTTAAAGAATTATTTATACCATTTTAACTTTCTCCTTCTATAATCTAGCTTACATTCATTTTCGAGGTTAAAATAAAAACTCTCTAATTTTTGAATTTGAAACAATTAGAAAAATTCATTATTCCTTTGTTGGCTTAGAAAAATGTATTTTAAAGGTTTCTAAATATTAATCTTAAGTATTGTCTAATGGATTCTGAAGCCACAGCAGTTTGAATAATAAATATTATCATTATTATTATTATTAAATTATATTTCTACCTGAACGTTAGAAATATTCTAATGAACTAATTATTATAGCACCCATTTATTTAATGTTTTAAATGAAAGAAAAGATTTGAAGAAATATTCTTTTACCAATGGAATTCTGAACAGTATATTATCTTTTAATTAACAATTTTATCTCTTAATAGTATAGTCATTGCACCATGCAGAATTAGTTTGCAATACTACACGGATTCCACATACACTGCTTGGAAAAAGAAGTATACCAGAAGTAAGTTATGATTGAGCATCAACAGTCTAATTTTTATGGTTGAAGTTTCTCGATTTGTTTGGAATGCAACTTACTAAAAGTAATTATGCCTTAATTAAGATTTATTATAGCACTGATTTGCTTAATAATTTTAATGAAAGAAAGAATTTTAAAATATTATTTCACAAATGGAATTTTTAACAGTAGTTAATGAATTTCCCTTTTAAGTATGTCTTTTTTTACCCTAACCCTTATACACAATTTGTATGAGTTCTACACATATTGCTTGAAAATGAGTAGACTAGAAGGAAATGAAAGAGCATCGACAATCGGATAGCATGGTTGAGGTTTATTTGCAATACGTCTTAGTTATCCCTTAAAGTACTTTTGCAAATATTCCCATGCACACACATAGTTCGAAATACTTTAAATTGACACTAACACTTTAAAGTGATTTCCACTGTAATACAAATTTCACCAGGTTCATGGGACATATGCTGAATATATTGAAATTCAACTGATGTTAGAAAGAATCGACATTTACAAGGTAATTTTTAACATAAGTTCACGTTTTTGTAATCTTATTCTCATTAGAAATCTTTTTTAACTTAAAAGAATAAAATATTAGAAGCAATCAGAGCGCAAAATCACTAGTGAACGCCAATCAACTTACTAAAGTAATCTTGTACCTCTGATGAAGTGTTTGAAATAAAACAATAAAAATCTATCAAAATAGAATATTTAGCAATGGGAAAGTAATTTATGATTTGTTATAGCGCATCATTTAATCAGAAGACGAATTACAATGTTTATATTGATATCCCTTATAGGTCAGCTATATGTGCACTTGTCCTAATCATACTTACATAACTATATCATAAAAAAAACAATCCAAAAAAAGTCTATTAGGAAATAATCTTCTCTACATTGGTAATATAAATGTGACACCCAGTGAAGCTGCCAACATGTAGTTGCATTTATCAAGTATCATTAGAATTAGGTACAACCAATTCAACTGTAAAAATTGGAAAACGAAAAATTGGCAATTAATGAATTCAATTGAATACAATTGGAAAAACGAAAAATTGGCAATTAATGAATTCAATTGAATGCAACTGGAAAAACGAAAATTGGCAATTAATGAATTCAATTGAATGCAACTGAAAAACCTAAAATTGGCAATTAATGAATTCAATTGAATGCATCTGAAATATTATTGAAATATCGGCTGCTCACGACACTGATGATTTGAATGAAATAAGCGTATTAGTTATGATTTTTGTAAAGGGACAGTTTTTCAGAAAGGAAAAAAAGTATCTTTTTGAAGAATGTTACTTTTCGAAGAATGTACTTATATTTCACATTTAGCAATAATTTTATAAAATGTTTATAATATTTTATAAAATATATTGTTAAATGTGAAATTTAAGTAAAACATTTTCTTCTGCAAAAATTTAATACAATTTTCGTAAGGTAACTGGAAACCAAATAGTACTGAAGAAATAGACTGGATAAAAATAATTTCTGTATTATAGAAAATAGGAAGAATTTTTCTGTTAGTAAGCACTCATATGCGTGGAAGTGAATTTTTCAGAAGGTTTCTTAAGGAAATGTTACGAAAGAAAGCTTACGAAGTTGAGCAAGAAAGCTTTAGGGGGGTTTGAAGAAGAGATAGTGGAGGGTTTAACATCTCAACAAAGGAGGAAGGAAAAGACTTCTGATCTCCAAACACAGTATTTGAAAAGTATTTTAGGATACCTTGAAAAAGTTTTTCAACTTGAAGAAAATCATGGGACTTAAAAATCTTGCCAGATCATTTCTTTGATAAAAGGTTCCAGTTAAAATATTATTTTCTTTACAAAATTTTAGAAAATAGATAATAGTTAATCAAGTATTTTAAAAGTTCAATTCATAGAAATCATTCTTTTGTTTCAAGAATAATAATTTTGTGGTGGTTTCAGAAGTAAAAATGGAAATTCTGGATAAATATAATAATAATTTTTAGCTTTTAAAAAATCTTAGAAAATTTCCTCGCATCTAAAAAGATATTCAAAACTAATTTCTTTGAAATATCTGGAACTTATACTATCTTAGAAATCTAGTGGAAAGATGAATTAAACGAGTAGTTAGTTGTACCAAAACTCAAAATTAAGATTCCAATGTAAAAATCAATAGCTTTAATTGATATTTAAAGACAACTAAGAATAGTGTCTGGTAATAAATAACTGCAATTATTTTTTGAAAAGTTTCGAAATTATAGTTTATTTATTTGAAATTTAGGTTAAATAATAAATTTCAAACTTTTATAACTGTGTGTATAAGAAGGAAAATGTGTATTTTTGAAAAATACAATATATAAACTATACCCGAAATACATATTAAGAAAAATATTTTCATCAGCCTTCATTAGGAAGAATGAGCGGTGATATTTAATTCAAAGGCTTAGTATCAGATAATACGAGTAGAATAAATTAGTGAGCAACAAAACTCTTTTCAGATTACATTTCCTTGCAGTATAGTAAGCTTCGACATGGCAGTCATTTTTGTTGCTAATGATCTGATAATAAGTGTTGAATGCTCCGCCTGCAATTCCTACTATCAATTTGTCACTATGCAGCACTATTGAACATTGAAATTGACTGAGATATCAGAGGAAGTCACAAATAATACTTTTATTTACAGAAGATGAATGTCGATTTTTTTTTTCAAATTTCGTTGCCTGCATAGCAACAATGATCTCTTTTCAGCGGTCGCAAGGGGAATATTTCGCATCTTTTTAAATGTCGTGGAAATATCTTAATACATCACAAGCTAAGGAACAATCTGTTGGCTCTGATCTTCTATACTTTTGGTAACCCTTCAGAGGATTCTCTAAATAAATTTATTGCATCTTTTGTCTTGAAATAATTTCTTATAACTTCTTTCAGGATTTGTGGAATAATAATTCTCCCATCTTTCTGATATCATTTATTTAACTTTTAAATTAGTATTTACTTGTTACATTTAAAAGTCTTTTCTCAACTTTTGATTTTTCGTGTTGAGTTCGCCTATTTAATATGTTAAGTTTTTTTTCAATTATTATTTATACTTAAATCGCATGCGGTAAGTTCTTATAATGTGTTCCATAATTATATACATGTAATTATAATTTAGACAAATATTTATTTTTTAAAAAATTCTAAAATCAATTTTAACTATTGTTAACTATTTTTCATAATATATGGCAAAAAATATTTTCTTAAAAAGCAAACAATTGTAGTACATCAAATTCCAATAAATGTTTTGAGAAACAATTAAAAAATAACGAGAAGTATATTTTCATTAAATGCTGTAAAATTTTCAAATATAGCAAAAATTTTAAAACTTTCACAAATTTGAAAAAATTAATTTTTAAAGGTTATTTATGCGAAAGTAATGCATTTTCGTGAAACACATATTTAAATAAAAGGTAAATACAAATTATTGCTTTTAATTAAATATGCTCGTAATGTCCTCTTAAATGGTCAGTTCAGTCTATCTCTCTGACTTCTTTTAAAATGCAAAACAATTATAGGTTTGCAGTACTTCATTTAGAAATTGATCATGAACCTGAAAAGAATATTATTCTTTTTTTTCGAATTAATCATGCCATCCATGGACATTGACATCAAGTGTGTGTTTAGTATATTTTAATAAACTTATTCTAACTAAAAAAAAAAATTTTGTCAAATAATAACAATAAAAAAAAAACTCGAACAAAGTGTTCTTATATTCTCGTGTATATGAGAGCTTCTAATATATAATTTTACAAAATAACATTGCTTTGAAAATACTGTAATATTGTAGTGTGCTAAAAATGAAAATTTCTGAAAGATGTCATGACAAAAACGTAAACTCGCTACATCTGTGAAAATATAAGATGTCATAAATGCAATTTCATGAATAATTTACTACGAATCCTCCACAGCCATGAGTGTGTGTGTGTGTGTGTGTGTGTGTGTGTGTTTTGTATATTTATTGTTTTACTAATGTTTTTGTGGCCTGTTTTTTTTCAGTCTCATATAATCATATAATCAATAAATTACAAAAAAAAATTAAACTACAAAAATTAAATATTTTGTTTTTCGCTTTAAAACATTTATTCCTAAAGATGATCATAAATTTAAGACAACCTCACGCAATCTTTTTGACTAATGTTTTTGTGTTCTGTTTTCTTTTTATTCTGTTAACATACAATCAATATATTACAAAAAAATTAAACTACAAAAATTAAATCCTTTTTCTTCGCTTTAAAACATTTATTTCTGAAGATGACCATAAACTTAAGACAAAAATAACGTAATCATTTTGACTCTTGGGCGATGTAAACGAAATCCTTTTAACTTTCTTAACTTCATATAAGATACTAATAAATGTTTTGAGGTACTACCACCGAAAACAGTAAAAAGAAGACTTTTTTGCAGTTTGTAGGTTTTTTAAATTAAATTTTTTATTGCGAAATATTTATTCCTATTCTTTGTATTTTTTGTTTCTACTGGTGCAGAAATTTTACTGTTCAACTGAGTTGAATATTTCTAATTAAGATGGATTTCCGAGACTGTAGAAGAAAAGAACACTTCTTAAATTTTTTTAAAAAAGAGTGGTTGACAAAAATATGCTACCGACCTACTGATATGTCGAACTGCGAAAAATAGAATACCAAGAAAATTATAAAAAAATACGTTCCATATACATCAAGAATTGCTTAAAATTCTCCAAACACTTTACAAGTAATGTATGGACTATCTGAAATGATAATATGATAAAATATGCCTTTTTAAGAACTGTAAATTAAATCGTTTTTCAAAATACCAATGTTCTTTTTGATCTTTACGAATGCAAAATCATTTTGAAAATAAAAAAAAAATAATCAATATAGGATTGATGCATGAAGAATTACAACTTTTATGACGACTTTATTTTTAATTTTTTAATTTTAGTAAAAATTCACTGCTATACATTAATTCAAAGTTAATTTCTGGCAAATAATGTTTCCATTTGGAGATATAAAACTACGTGTTTTCATAAGCCCAATTTTAGTAATTGGTAACGTCTTTGAAAGAATCTAGCAAAGTTAGTGAATTGTTGAATTCGAAAAATACCTCAATTTTTTCTGGTAACTTTAAAGTTATGAAATATCTTTTTAATGTCTTCTTGGTACTGAAGAAAATGTAAGTCCTACACAGAACTAGAACTCCTCATTACAATATTTACAGCCATTGCTATCATTAACAATGCGTCAATCCGCATTAATAAAAGTTACTAGTAATATACATGATAAAGTTTCTCTATTGATACGATTTCCGTAGTTGACCTACATACAAGTTGCTCATCTTTCGAATTTAGAAAAGAGTTGTTGGCTGTGAATTAAACTCTTCTTACGGCGGCATTCTTGGAAAGTTGAAACTTCTTCGGCAAAATCGATAATTCTCTTCACGGCAAACAACGAAACTTGGCATTTTATCAAAAGATTTTTAAGGCCGGACAAGAATGTTGGACGAAACTCGTCCTTTGGTCATTCAAATGATATTTAAATACTTTCAAGTCAGTATAATACGTCAGTCAAATATAGGTTTTTTTTTTTGTATAAAAATATACAAAATTTATAAAGATGATTTAGAAAGGGAAAATATTTTTATCCTGCATAGAATAAACCAAATAAACTGGAGAATTAATTTCATTTGCAGTTATGTAATATATTTTTATTATTTCTATAAGTTCATAAGACAGCAAAATTGCTTAAAATTTATATATATTACATAGAATGTAACAATACAAGAAAAAATCAAAAGAGAATGTTCAATTCACAGGAATACAATACGTTTGTATAACAAAGCCATGAAAATTACATTCACTGTACATAAATCTTCATGCATTTCTAGCTGGTCTCATCAAAAGAATTAATCAAATACAAACATAAAATAAAAAATTGAAAATGAATTTATCCGAAGTGTGCAGCATCTATAGCGACGAAACTGAAAACCATTAATCATACGCAAGTCTCAAACGATAAACAGCAAAAACTTCGCAAGCAGATAAAAAAATGTGCGTATATACAAAAACAAGGTGAGATATAAGACCCAGGATATCTACAAAACTCCATGAAGAATTAATTACATACTGAAGATAGTTTATCAAGGAAGGCGTATCTTCAGGGACATTATAAACCATTCATTTCTGCTCCCTAGATAAATGGAATAAGGAAAACAAATCTAATGTGATGTAAATCTAAGTCGCAAAATTTATAACGCACTCCAATAACTTGAAGAACCAAAATGGAAATATATATATATATATAATACCTGAAATGTATGAAAAGCAGGCATTGTATAGAATACCCAGCCAATCTATAAAAATGACTGCAATTTTGCAAGGTATGAAATAAGTTATTAATATTCCACATAATTCTTTTTTACATTTTATACAGTGTCAAAAGCAAACTGTTATAAAAATATTACCACTATTGGCATGTCTAATGTCACGGAGCAATGCAATAGATTTAAGCCTCAGATGGAGAATCTTTTGACCAAATATGCTACTTTGAATTTGTCGAGGAAAGAATATAGCTTATACTGTGCTCTATGAAATGAAAGAGTAAAGCTTAGTGTCTATAAAAAGAATTATGACATCATGACATGTAACAATGATTCTACAATCAGCTACTTGCCAGAGCTAATTTTGCCAAAAAACAGCGTTTACCTAACCAAACTACTTTTACCAAGAATTAGAAAATGATATAAAAAAAGATCCAGATCACTATTAAGATGAACCCGTAAAATTTTCTATTTGAAAATAACACTCTACAGAAAATAAAAAATATTTTTTTTAAAAATGATTCCACAGAAAATAAAACTTAAGACGTTTTTAATATGATAGACAAAATAACATGTGTAATATTACAAAAACAGTTAGATTTGATTTTCGTCTTTTTTATAAATATTTCTTCAATTCTTACTACATTTTTCATCTAATCTTTTATTTCAAGGATTTTTATATTGAATTTATATAAATGTATGGCCTTCAATTTTTCTTTCAAGCTTTGTTTAGATAATGATATGAAAACGTTTAAGATGACTACTAAGAAGAACCCTTGAACTTGAACTATAGTTTGCTGAATCACTATGATATGTTGTGATTACTATGAAAACAAAAATAAACTTATTTATCCTGATAATGAAAGCGTTAGTGCAATTCAATATACATCACCGATTGAATTATTTAATGTACATCCCGATATACATTAGACCATTGATCACAGGAGACGTGACAGAATGTTGAAAAAATCTTTCAACCAATACAAGAACCTCAACATAATATTGAACTGAACATTGATTTTTTTGTGTTCCGTACCAAAAAAACAAAATTCATGATTTAAGCCTGTGGATTTTACTCCAAATTTAGTTCCCGTTGTCAGGTCATTGTAATTAATGTTCAGTCCCCAATTTGCCAGGAATAAAATGGAATAAAATTTATAATGATGCATCAAAATCGTTTCAGTAATATCCTTGTTTTCAAGACTCTGTCTTTGAAGAGACTGTGAAGAACTAGCTTACAACGTCTTCGTAGGACAACTAGTTTTTGATTTGGGCGTCATCCGGTAGGGAATTTACAGCAAATGCGCTGGCAATTTTGAAGTGTTAGTCGAGACCTAATCGTCGATTAGATATGTCGATGGCAAACCTCAGATAATTCAGATATTGAAAAAAATTGATGTGAACTTGATGATGATAAAACCACCATTGAATAAGATATTGTGTTTCGTTCAATTTATGAAGAATAAAAGTTAAATTGTAAACGTTGTTGCTGTTGAATTTTTGTAAATTGCATTGTTGAAATGTATAAAAATTCAACACTTACTATTTTATTGCACCAATTAACTTCAATACTCAGAGCCATTAAAACAGAAGAATTAGAAAAAGATTAATTAATGAAATTTAAATAATTTTTGTCTAATTAGATATTTAGACAAAAATTTAGATTATAACTTTGAGGATCTTAATTTTGATCTGGTTTTATTTTCCTCCTTTTTCTTTTTTTATTTATTATTATTATTATTATTATTTTTTTTTGTCTTTTAATTTGCCAAATAAATGCCGTTGCAATTTTGTTTGCTCAGAAAAAGTATTTTTCTTTCTTTTTACATTAAAAATAGTGATACATCGGAATCCCATAAGGACTGAGATTTCGAACAAACCCCTATAAAGCATCAGGTATTGAATACCAGATATGAACTCTTTCTTTAATCAATATCTCTAGCTTTATAATCAGCATATACCATTTTATGCGTCTGAAATCCATATAATCACAAAGGAATTTCATTTGCATATGCCTAAAACAGTATTAAATATGAATATATAAATAAATTTTAACTGTAACTGTACAAAATGATAGATAGCAAACATACAAGCTTTCATTAAAAAAATACGGTTAGCTCTATAACGCACAAAAAATTTCATTATAATTACTCATAGAAAATATTTTTAAAAACCAGAAAGGATTAATTAAATTGTAGATGCTCAGAAAGAAATAAAAATACCACATTTTTAAAGAAATATGCAAAGAGCATTCTAGAGTGCAAAACAGGATAAACGCAGGCTGCACCTCTGAAACATTTATTATAAACTT